>JAOQIF010000619.1:0-27700 GCA_026260285.1 Colletotrichum sansevieriae | reverse complement strand
CGTTTTTTGTTTTGCCCCCCCGGCCCCCCCCCCCCCCCCCCCCCCCTTTTTTTTTTTTTTTTTTTTTTGTTCTTTGGGAGAGGTTGGCGACCTACGAGAACCCGAACCTTTCAACTAAATAACAATACGACCTGTAGCCTACGATAGATCACATCGTATGACAACAACTCATTGGACTAGAATGAGAGACTTCGAAGACCACCGCAGCGTTTTGTTGATTATAGAAGTTGTCTGGAAAATTGCCATCGGAATCTTGAATTTCCCCCGTCTCCTTCCAGATTCATCAACATTCGCATTTTCGACGCTGCCCCGGAGGTTTTGTCCCGACAGCGACCCACAACCGGCGGAGACGGACCACAATCTCCGTTGTGGCGGAATAAGCCAGACTGTTTCCATCGCCTGCAGTCGATACCAGAACGAACGAAATCGAGATGAAAGACAGAAGAAGCAAAGAAGAGCAGAAGCAATCCTATTCCAGACTATTATAGTGACGTAGGTGAGACCACAGGAGCTACTATAGCACCGGGTGCCTGCCGGGAGCCTCCGCGTACCCACTATGAGGTAGTTGGATCGGCCCGTTGCTGGGAACCTAACCTCCGCCAGAAAAGGAATGGAACGAATGCCATGTGTCTGTCTCCAGGGGGACCTCTTCATCTCGCCGTAGCGTTTTCTCCTTTGCCAGATCTCGAACTATTGACGAGCAGCTCCGGTCTTGAAGCATCAAACCGGGCCCTCTTATAAGATCCACTGTTGACTACCCACCAAGCAGAAAACATTGAAGTTTTAACGCCGGCCGAAGTTCTTATCTACACATAACGCTCCGACTGGCCAACTATCCTTGGGGTTACTCATATGTGGTCCTTCGATCAGACTCACAAACGCAGGGAGGCGATGCAAGATGCGGAGTTTTTTACTTCGCCAAAGGGATCACACTTCGTTTTGGCGACGATGTCTATCAATCAACGTGGCCGGTGGGCTATTCGTGATCTCCATCACACATTACTCCTCCAGGGGGCTGTGGGCCGTCTACCAAAAATGCTCGTTGATAGTCATGATGACACAACACCATGACGATGCCGACAGATGGATTAAAAAGACTGACTTTGTCCTTCAACTCGAACACAAAACGGAGACAACTCAGACCAAGTCGACCATCACTGCAACCACCATCTCTTTCACAGATATCCTAAACACAGCAGAAAAATGCATGACCTAGAAAACGCCATCACGCCCCCACCGGGGTTCTCGCACAGGAACGAACAGTCGAGACGAAGCTCCCATGGCAGCGTAAAAGTTGGAGGCAAAGATGTCAGCACGCACCACGGCCAGCTTTCGAGTTTGCAGGCGCACTTGGTCGCGGCCAGTGGCGAGTTTGTCGGGACATTCATGTGGCTGTGGACGTCGTATGCCGGGCATCTGATGGCGCGACACCAGGCTCCCGGCGAAGCACCCGAGGGCGGACTGTTGAACACGACACTCTCATCGACGGCTCTGGCATACGCGTTCCCTCTGCTCGCCAATATCTGGGCATTCTACCGTATCAGCGGTGGACTTTTCAACCCTGCAGTGAGTCTTTGCCTCCGGCCTTCTTCACAAGTCCTTGTTGCATAAAGATACTGACACTACTTCTGCGTTAGATCACGCTAGGTCTTGTTATTGCGGGTCAGCTACCATGGGATCGAGCGCTCTTCCTGTTCCCGGCACAATTGACAGCCGCGCTATGTGCCGGTGGGCTCGTCGAGTGCATGTTCCCCTGGGATGTCTCCGAGACAAATACGATACTCGCCACGAACGTCTCGATATCGCAGGGAGTCTTCATCGAGATGTTCCTGGCGTCGCAGCTCATGTTCGTCGTTCTCATGCTCGCGGCCGAGAAGCAGAAAGCGACATACCTGGCGCCGATCGCGATCGGAATAGCCGTCTTCGGCATCATGATATGCGGTAAGATTTCTTCTTTTTTTGCTTGGGGAGGTCGTTCTTGTTTGAGAAGACTTAAGCTGATGATCATTGCGCTGTAGGAGGTTACTACACGGGAGCTTCGATCAACCCAGCCCGCAGCCTCGGCTCAGCTGTCGCCGGTAGAAGCTTCCCCGGGTACCACTGGATTTACTGGGTTGGGCCGGCCATGGGAGGTGCTTTGGGAGCCTTTTACTACAGATTCGTGAAGATGATTCACTACGAGGAGGCGAACCCTGGGCAGGACCACGGTGGTGAGAACGGCGATGCTCTACCTGACGGTGCCACGCTTCCCAGGAACATGTGATCGATAATCACGAGCAACTTTTGTTCAGCAGGATTTCTCGTGACTTAATGTCATCATAGGCGCTGGAGGAACTTTGAACAAAAAGGTCATATTGATTTCCGCAAATGCCACTTGCAGGCTGGTTAAGAACAGACTTGTGGGCCGCTGAAGTTTGTGTGTGAGTGAAGTGAAGGCCCTGTGCATCTTTCTAACCGATGATGGGTTGATTGCATTTCCGCCACGTGAGCCGAGGACTCCGGAATCGATTATGGCGTGATCTCAACGGGCGTGAGACTAGAACTCTCCTGCCAACTGAGCCGCACGATTGAAAAGCGTGTGCAAATTCCAGCCGCCATACGCACATGTACGATCACCTCCCGTCCAGGTCTTGGGCGATCAACATGCAGACGGGATGGCGGAAGACAGGACAGGGAAATGGAAAATGCATTGATCCATTTGCGGAAGCGGAAGATATGAGTGCCCGCGTGTGCGCCTCGCGATTGCCTGCCAAGAAGAAGAGCCACTCAGATCTGCCCTGGCGTAAGACTGGGAGCACAGCTTTGAGGGGATGATTGGATCTCGGTTGCGTGTTAATCTGGGCTCTGTCAGTTTGATGGGCCGACCACGCACGCGCACGGCGCGGCAGTGCAAAACTACCAATTGAGCGAAGGAGAGCCCCTCAATCTTGAGTCCTGCATCGATCCACGAGGACGCGCCACGTTGCAGTGTCACAAGCTGATCGGGGCCGGCGTTAGGCCATTGTCAAGAACAAATAAGTGAGGCCGGAATGCACAACTTCTCCAACTGGAAAACACCACATAGACAGTTTCACACCACACATGGACGGTCTCGTCAACTGCAACATCGATCGTCAAACCCTGATTTCATTATAAAAAACAATGTCGGCATCCAAGTGCGCGAAAATTGAGGATAATAACGCGGCAGACAACGAAAACAACGTCGCCACCGACACGAGAAGAGAAGAAGACGACGACAATGAAAACAGCAGCAATTGCGACAAGAGTTTCATTGAGGATGCCCATAAGATGTCTCACCCGATGAAAAGCCTAGACCAAGGTATGCTTGATACCTTGGGCCAGATGGTTTCGCGGCTGTGTTCAGTTTGTAGAAACTTCTTCAAGGGCCAATTCGAGGGTTGTGCGGTCGGCCCTCTCTCGAAGCCGTTAGACGAAAGAGGTTTCGAGATATACCACTCCTCTTTGTCATCGCTGGAAGAGTCCGTTGGCATCGGCTGTCCCCTTTGCCGTGATCTTTCCCTGGAACTGGAAAGGAACCCACGACTTCGGGGACTCAAAGACGAGACACAGACGATCTGTTGCCGACCTAAGTCCGTAGATTGGACGCCGCTTTCGGAGATGGGAGCGATTTTCTTTGAATTTGGTCTTTGTGACCTACGCGGCAGAAGTATCACTGGCGGAATTGATTTGGTTGACTCGATGATGTTTCTCCCCGCTGGAATTCTCCGACCTGGCCCGGCATTTCGAGGTAAGAACAAGACAGTAATTTGGGAGTCGTTAGTTTGGCCTAATATACACAGATCTATCGGCGACGACGAGTGCAAATTCTACAAGCACCATTGAATTAGTCCAGAACTGGTACAACAACTGCTTGGGGCACCGTGGTTGCCGAATCCATGAAACGGCACCCACAGCCCCTCCGACGCGTCTAGTTCGTGTTCGGAAACGTCCCGCGGGCACTCCCTACAGTTTTACAGCCAGCGTCTACGAGACGAAACACCTCCCAAAAGGCACGATATGTTGCTATGCTACGTTGAGTCACCGATGGGGAGACGGCAAAACGTTGAAGCTAACGCAAGACAACCTCGACATGCTTCGAAGAGACATACCCGTTGATCAGCTGAGCAGCACTTTTAGGGACGCCATTTACATGATCTGTCAGCTTGGCATTGAATACATCTGGATCGATTGCTTTTGCATTTTGCAGGGATCCAAGAGAGACTGGCAATTGGAAGCAATGAGGATGGGGGAGTATTACCAATACGCCGAGTGCAACCTTGCAGCATCTGGCTATGAGGACAGTAGCATTGGACTGTTCAGCGACAGAGACGCATTGACACTGTCGAATTACCCCGTCCGAATGGATTTTACTTTCATGCAAAGGGGAGGTATGCGTGAAGTGGTTTGTTGGAAGGGTTTCTACATCAGAGCAGATCTGGGAGAATTCCACCGTACCATTACCAAAGGCCCTCTCAACTCTCGAGGCTGGGTAGCCCAGGAGCGCACTTTGTCGCCGAGCATCTTGCACTTCACCCCAAAACAGTTGTGGTGGGAGTGCAGAGAGCACGTCGTCAACGAAGCTTTCCCAACGACCATGTTTCCCTGGAATGGTTCACGAACAATAGGACCAGGTGCCGTCGGCTCACTTAGCGCTAGCAGATCGCTGGATGAGGTTTACAAATCATGGCATGAATTTGTAAGACATTACGCCCAGACGCAGCTGACGTTTGCTTCGGATCGCTTCCCGGCAGTTGTGGGAATAGCGCGTGTGTACGGCGCCCTTCTCAGGGATAATTTTATTGCCGGGATGTGGGAAGGAGATTTACTACCTTCGCTGCTCTGGTACCCTTTCCGACAGGCGAAAACACTGCCCGCTGTAAAGATTGCCCCCTCGTGGTCGTGGGCATCCCTGTCGTTGGCTCACGTGACTGGTCACTGGACGTCGAT
This sequence comes from Colletotrichum sansevieriae, assembly GCA_026260285.1. Classification (NCBI taxonomy): domain Eukaryota; kingdom Fungi; phylum Ascomycota; class Sordariomycetes; order Glomerellales; family Glomerellaceae; genus Colletotrichum; species Colletotrichum sansevieriae. The sequence goes on along the minus strand of JAOQIF010000619.1, from coordinate 22,753 downwards.
GATTGACGGCGTGTGTTTCCGCGTGCTGTCCGAAGTTCCTGACTTCAAGTCGGACCTGGATTTCGAAACGTTTGAAATATCAGGCGTGCGAGGTCTCGCGATGACCGGGCCTCTGAGACGGCGGCTATCGGCTGACGCGAGTGAACTGCGAAGATTCTCTTCGAGAATTGATGTGGAGAACATTTCTGTCTTCTCAGGACAGAACGTTGCCGGGCACGAGTGGCGCTGGGGAGATTTCACACATTTGCTGCCCCTTGCCACGTCTTCTTATTGGGAAAGGTTTACTGTTTATGGCCTTCTATTGCAGCAGGTGCTCGAGGCGCAGGAAAACAATACCTTTCGACGACTTGGAGCATTTGATTTATCGGTTGAATGCCCGGATGAACCAGACGACTCCCTAATACTCGAACACCTAGGTCTTGCGAAGGAAGATGGAAAATACAAATCGAGCACAATATTTGGAGAATGTGGTCTCTCCGAGTTCGTTCTTGTATGACAGCCAGGCATCTCTCGCAACATTCGGGGTATCCCCAAGGGCATGGTAGGTTACCTCAAACTGAAGTTCGGCTGACTACTGACCATTCCTGCTCGACACCTAGTTTCGCAACTTCGATCGACAACACCCCATTCCTCCGTTGCCGGTGTACTCAGAAAGCCCAGGGAACAAACCGGGCAGTCTCGGCATGCCAACGCTCCCATTTCTCACCAAACTCCTCCTTCAACATCTTCTCCTCCTCAGTGACCCTCGTCCAAACACCGGCGAAGAACATGCACCCGCCAATCGCCCATGAAATCAACTCCATGCCCTTCATGGCCCGATGCTTCTCCGGCGAAACCCAGCAGCTCAGCACACCATCCATCCGCGCATACAGCATCAAGTTACACAAAACCAATATGACGAGCCCGGTGTAGCTCGGGTGCTGCACATATCGATAAATCCCCGTCGTCTTCAGCCCGCTCGGCTTCGTCAAAGCAAAAGTGAAGTTTTTCCCCAGCGATCTGAAGGGGACGAGGCGCAGCGGGACGCCGGCAAAGAAGATGAGGGCGAGAGGGATGGCCGTGGAGGGGGACCATGTGACGAGGGATACGTTGAGGCCGTTCTGGGCGCCGTAGCGGAGGACCGTAGGAGGGATGTCGGGATATGTGTATGCGAGCGCCGCGGCGTGGAGCGAGAGCAGGCCAAGAGGGAGAGTCACTGCTTTGTTTATGTGGTTGTGGGTGAAGTTGAGGATGTGAATCGAGTCTCGGATTGGAGGTTGTTGCTTGGAATCCCTTGCGGCGTCGGGTTTCTCCCTCTGCATCGGGTTTGGGGGTGTGACGCCCATGTAGGTCCCGGCCGTCGAGGCTAGGTAGGCCGCCGCTAGCAACGTCTGCGATGGTGACATTTTTGAAATGATTTTGTGTTTTTTTTTTTTTTTCCCTACCGATAAAGAAAACGGGAAAGTGAGAGTGAAGTTGAAATTGGCATGGAAGGAGGAATTTAAGGTTAGGTCAGACGACGATGTTGAAGATGTGACTTTTGGTGGCGACGGCACGGGCCACCTTGAGTCGCGCTAGTAGGATTTAGCTTGGGGGAGACGGAGGGGATGAGATGTGACCGTCGGGTCTCATATGAGACCGGGAATTACTTGAGCCCCGAATTCCTTGTGAGATACGAGACTCTGAGATTATGGGCCACTTCGCTATGAGACTTGACTTGGCGTTAAAGAGTTTTTCGGCGATGAAAGCAATGTTTCATTGGAAGCTTGTCACACGCTAGCTTCTGAAGATGGTGGTTAAGATCCGTCATTGTGACGTTTACACAACGAGTTACGTGCCAATCCTGGCTTTTTGTTAGACTCTATGATTAGGGTTGTCGACAAAAAAGGAATACTTCTCATCTCTGCATCTAATTAATGCAGGTATAAAATACCGAATACCCCCCGATGCCCAATTCGCAAGCACCGTACCTCAGGAAAATGCATATAGGCTTTGATGCCTTCGCATCAGCAAGTTCTCAACGCCAAACTCCCGCTTCAATGAACAGTCTATGCCATTAACCCCACGACATAATTGCATCCGGCTGAAAAGCGTTCTTCATACCTCCTGGACAACTTCGACCTGGGGGCCCTCAATCTTCTTCACCTTGCGACCCTCCCACCAGGACATGACGCCTGCGAGCATACCGACACCGCATCCAAGTCCAATAAAGGTTCCGGTGGCCCATGACTGGGATTCCGTTTAGGTCAGTGACTTTCTCGTAAGATTGCAACCTGAAGGAGAGTACTCACAGGACGGTCATGCCTGTTGTAATGCCACATGAAAAAGCTTAGCACGGCCTGTAGTAGCGTGTTGAGTACCATCATCCAGATTGTGAAACCCAGCTTCCACAGAGCTGTCGGGGGCGCGGTCTGATTCGTGAACGTGGGTGTTCCTGCCTTCTCGTCTTCGAAAGTCCACGCCGGGGGTCGGAACCAGCCCTTGTTCTGTGCGGCGAGTCTCTGCATCGCAGTGCGGTCCTTGAAGTTGACGGCGCGGATGTACCAGTAAAGGTCGCGGAAGCGCCATGGCGCGAGTCCGAATCCGGTGACGCAGAATAGGGCGTTGAGGATCTGGCTGTCAATCTCGAGCCAGACCTTTTTCGCTGAGTTAGGGTCGTCGGCGGAAGGGTAATTCATCGCGGGCGCGGCGTTGATTAAAAGGAAGAAGAGCATTGCCTGCGACGGTTAGCATGCCTGAGTTGAGGTGAGTTGAGGCGAGTCGATGAGGTGAGACTTACGCCCCATGCCTATGAGATAAGTTAGTGAGCTGAGCTGAGCTTCGTGTGACAAGCAGGAACTGAACTAAGCGATGACTTACCACAATGTTTAGGCAATAAATTGTGATGATAAACCCGGACGGTGTAAGGAAGAACTTCCAAAAAGCCTTCAGGCCATGGACGACGGTCGTCTTCCACGGCGCCTTTTCCTTGGCCGCATGCTTTTCGTACAAGCTCTGCCGACTGCGAAACTGCTGCCTCGGGCCAGGCAAAGCGTCGTCGCCTTGCGAATCGCCCATCAGTACGGGCGACTCATCGACCTCTCCGTGAGGCTCAAGCCTCTCTTCCGGTTTGTTCTTGAACACGTTCTGGAACGACGGTTGCCTTTCCCGTCGATCCGACGTCCCGTCTCCGTTCCCGGTCGCGGTCGCGGTGGCGGTGCTCACAAGCGCCAATTCGCCGTCGGGCTCCTGGACCGCATATCGTGCTGAATGGCCGTGCGCCGTGAAGGCAATGTTGTCGCCGCCTGAATCGGGGTCGCGGAGCTCGGTGAGGCTGGGTGCTTGCGCAATGGCGGTACCGGCGGCCTGCCACATTCCTAACTGCGGGTTGGCGTTCATTAGCGAAAGCGAGGCGCCCCGGACGCGGCCGACGATGCCGTCGTTGTTGGCGGGTGGATCGGCCATGGTCGGTGATGATGTTTGGGTTTCGGTTGCCGTGGAATGGCGGAGGAGTGGCAGCTCAATTGATGAAGCTCATGGCCCGCCCGGTGATTGAAGATGGAGCTTGTGATGCGGCAGAGGGTATGGAAGTTCGTTTGATATGATTGCGAACCAGGCCGGGTGATTGACGAGGGAAAACTCTATTCGGGATGTCTGGAGCTGACGGAAGCGGAAGGGGTGATGGCTGTGAAGCCCTGCTGTTGATGGTTTAGCGTCACCTCAGACAACACGCGGACGAGTGCGCCGGCCGGAAACTACCAGCTTTCCGACGGCGAGCCCGACGGTGCCGAGACTGGTGCCAGTTGTTCCGGCACATCACGAGTCACTTGCAAAAAAAAAAAAAAAAACATCTCTCAAGCCTACATCGCCTGAGATGGAACGTCAAATGTGTCCATGCTACCATTGTCAGTCGCCGTTGACAGATGAGGGACGAGAGAGAATTCTGTAGGAGTTCCGTAGGATTTGTTGAGGTAACTGCAGTGGAAAACAAGGATCACCTCCGCTAGCGCTATTCGAGTCATCTCTTCACTCACTCGAAGAGGAACGACGGCATTTTTTCTTTGCAATACCGTCTCTATCCATTATCGTATTATGAGAAAGATTCGTGTACAATTGAGATCAGGACCACCAGCCTCACGATAGGCGTCCCCGATGAACCGAAATACTCAAATACAACCTAATCCCCAGCTCCCGGCATTCAAGACTCTCCTTGGCCCACTGATCTCCGTTCCACAGCCTTCCCGTGGTCCACAGCCGATAATCCAGACCCTTGATCAGCTAGACCAAGAAGCTGAGCAGCCGATGTCCTATCGCCGCGCCCCCATCCTTGCTCTTACCGACGGGCACCACCTGAGTCTCGCGAATCTCTTCTTTGAAAGTTCGGTTCTCCCTTCCAGTACCCTCGCTCTGCCCCGAAGCTATGAGCAAGTCGCGCTTGATGTTGGCACAGAGAACGGGAAGCGCGCTGAGGATATTATGCACGGCTGGCCGAGCATACGACGACGTATCCCGGATGGCGTAGATGCGCTGACCCGCCTTGTCGACGCGAAGCGTCGACTTGTTGGTCTCGACCCGGCCGTCAGACGTCAAGAGGGAACGGTCGATGAAGCTGGGCTTGGGACGCGTGCCCGTGGCCGGGATGTACAGATCTGCGTCCATCTTCTGTCCATGGGCAAGTGAGATTGCTGCGCCGCCATCAACCCCAGCGCTGGAGAGGGTTATGCTCTCGACACGAGAATTCTTGACGACGGTGACGCCGACTTTGGCAAGGCAGACTTCGGCCCTTTGAGCAATAGATGGGCGGAGAGCAGGCAGAATCTTGGAGCCGGCCGTGACGAGCGCGATTGCGACTTCGGGGTTCTTCGGTTTGGACTCGAAGAACCCAGCTCGGCCGTTGAGATATTCGCCCAGTTCCCCGGCCGTTTCGACACCGGCGGTCCCGCCGCCTGCGATGACGATCCTCCGGGCCTTCGGTAGTGCCGAAACTCGTGCCAGCTCTGTCTCAGACCCTCGAAGTCGCCGTTCAGCCCCGGGAGAGGGGACGGTGCAGAGGCGCCGGTCGCGATTACCAAGCTGTGAAAATGGGTTTCAATGCCTTTGTGTTGAGCCAGGTCGATGGAGACGCTTCGGTTGCTGTGATGAAGCACAGTCGCCGTTCCGCAGATGAAGCGAAACCTGCCGCCACGGTACTGTTTGAAAGCGGATGCGATGTCGATGAAGAGCTTCTGCTGGGGAAACATATCATCCGATATCAGAGCTCGGGGACACGCCAGACGACGCGAAGAGCTGACCAGAATGACCCGTGCCCGCCCTCATCCAGCAAGTGCGGAATGGCATGTCTGAGCAGGTAGTAAGCTGTTGAAGTGCCTCCGTATGAACCGCCAAGAATGACAATATTCTTCTTCATTTGTGTTGTGTTATTTGAGCCAACCTGACCTGAGCTTAAAGAGTTCTCGGGGTCAAATGACGTTGTGATTATTGAGTATGTTTGGCCAATCAGTCAATGAAGGTTGGAGAATGCCTACGATTCAACGGCTTTCCAAGTTGAGGATTCATCGGGAATATCGAGAGTCGCCGTAATTGTATGATATTCCAGAATCCTGTCCAGTGCGGCCGGACGACGATGCCATCTCGTCAAAAGATCTGAAGCACTTCCAATCCAGGTAAGCCACGTCTGACATGTTGACTTGAGGTGTGTGATAACTTCTATTATCTGGGGTATCCTGCTTCGCCCGAATGACTGAAATCCGAGTAACGCTGAAGCTCGCAGTCTCGGGTGTTGTCTGCATGATAGTGAGCTCGCAGGATGGTGGCTTAAGCCACGCTGACGTTCGGCCTAAGTTCTCACGACGGACGAACAGCCGACGTCCTCCACGGCGAATGGATTTGGAGTCAGGAGATGACATAAGTCGTCTTCGACCGCTCGTCTATACTGCCTATCTGTTTTCTAGAATACAATCTAGAGAAGTGATTTCTTTAGTGGGCGAAACTTGCTTGAGGCGCATGAGCACTCTGTTGTGAGAGTGATTGTGAAAGAAGACCAATCACCCAGTCTCAATGATGTAATTACTTGTCTAAGTACTTGTCTAGTTATCGACCATTGCTTCCGGCAAGAACAGCTTACTATCATAACATACTGAAGATAGTGGTTCTGGAGTGCGCCTCATAAGACGAAGCCCTCCATAAGCCTCTGTAAAGTTGTGTGGACTTAATAAAGATGACGATAATGTAATTGATGACCCTCAGCGTTGTTCTCCCGGACCCTTCTACAAAGTCCCAAACCAATTCCGTCCCAAGTCAAGTTCACAATCAATGAGTTGCACAATCTCTGCCAGGATAACATCGGTTGAAAAGCTGTCGCCCCCGTGTCTCGTTCATCTGTCTTGACTCGGGAAACGCCGAGGGACAAGCCTACAAGGTAAGTCGCGATGAGGTAATGAGAACCCCTTTGGAGGGGCAGCGCAGAAAAATTGCTGCCAGGGGCCAGGAGGTGGCGGGCAGTGTGAGGTGGGGCTTCGGCCAGACCCTGACCGCTGAACCGCTGCTATTGTTTCCTTATCGCGACTGACGGCGCAGTGGAAACTCGTTGCGGCAGGTGGCGGGCAGGTCGTCCCACGGGCCACGGCGGCTCTGTGGGCGGATATCTTCGGCGTTGGCGGGGTAAGTTTACCACCAGGTGGATTGCGTTTCTCTTTGCGTCCGTGGGCTGAGAAAAGGGTTCCTTTCTTACTTTTCGCGATTCTCTCAGCTTCCTTACTCCCACAACTCTAGACTTTTCCCCCTTTCCTAAACCAACCTACGACATCCTAATCGCAAACATGGGCGACATCAAGTCACTCAATGCAGCGCGGGCGGCCGTCACCGTCCAGTCGGCCACCGAGCTGATCGGAAACACGCCCCTCGTCCGTCTGAACAAGATCCCCCAGAGCCTAGGCATCGAGGCCGAGGTCTACGCCAAGGTCGAGCTGTTCAACGCCGGCGGCAGCGTCAAGGACAGAATAGCCCTTCGCATGATCGAGGAGGCTGAGAAGAGCGGTCGCATCAAGCCTGGCGACACCCTTATCGAGCCCACCAGTGGCAACACGTCCGTCTCTCCGAATTGCCTTTTCTTTTTAATTTCCCCTAAACTTTCGCTGACTTGCCGGGTCTAGTGGTATCGGTCTGGCTCTCGTCGGTGCCATCAAAGGCTACAAGACAATCATTACCCTCCCCGAGAAGATGTCTGCTGAGAAGGTCTCCGTCCTCAAGGCCCTTGGCGCCACCATCATCCGCACACCTACCCAGGCCGCCTGGGACAGTCCCGAGTCGCACATCGGTGTCGCGCGCCGCCTCGAGAAGGAGATCCCCAACGCTCACATCCTCGACCAGTACGGTAACCTCGACAACCCGCTCGCCCACGAGTACGGCACGGCTGAGGAGATCTGGAACCAGACCAACGGTACCATCACTGCCGTCGTTGCTGGCGCGGGTACTGGCGGTACCATCACCGGCATTGCTCGCGGTCTGAGGAAGCATAACAAGAACATCAAGATCATCGCGGCCGATCCTCACGGCAGTATCCTAGCTCTGCCCGAGGCTCTCAACCAGGACCACATCAACGAGGGTTACAAGGTCGAGGGTATCGGCTACGACTTCATCCCCGACGTGCTGGATCGCGAAATCGTGGACAGGTGGTACAAGACCGAGGACAGAGAGTCCTTCCAGCTCGCCAGGAGACTCATCGCCGAGGAAGGTCTGCTGGTCGGTGGCAGCTCCGGCTCCGCCATGGCCGCCATGGTCCGCGCCGTCAAGGACCTCAACCTGGGCAAGGGTGACACCGTCGTCGTCATCCTCCCCGACAGCATCCGCAGCTACCTCTCCAAGTTCGCCGACGACGACTGGCTGGCCGCCAACGATCTCCTCCCCGAGATCAACGGCCTCGAGACCCAGGCCGCGTCCAACAAGCCCAAGACCACCGACCCCTACGAGGGCGCCACCATCCGCGCTCTGCGTCTGAAGCCCGTCATGACCGTGTCCGCCTCCAGCCCCGTCTCTGAGGCTTCCGAGATCATGCGCGACAAGGGCTTCGACCAGCTCCCGGTCCTCTCCGCCAGCGGCAACAAGCTGGTCGGTCTGGTTACCCTCGGCAACCTGCTCAGCTACGTGTCTTCCGGCCGTGCCAGCGCCAACAGCCCCGTCAGCGACGTCATGTTCGATTTCGGTCGCCTGGATGAGGTCGTCACGGACCCCAGACAGATCGCCGGCGGCGAGACCCAGGAGAAGGGCAAGAAGAGGAAGTTTGTCGAGATCACCCTCGACACACCCCTCTCGACCCTCAGCAAGTTCCTCGAGTGGAACAGCGCTGCCGTCGTCACCGAGAAGACCGAGGGCAGCAAGGCCCTGTCCAAGCCCGTTGCCGTCGTCACCAAGGTCGACCTGCTTACCTGGGTCGTGAACAAGAAGGCCTAAATCTTTTTTTTTTTTTTCTCTCGTATAGAATGAACTAAATTGGATAGAGTGCACAGGGAACACCCAACGAGGTGGCATGATTTCTGGCGTTTGGAAGCGAGCATCATCATCGTGGCAGGGGCAAATCTTGGGTAGCATCAACATACCCCGGTCGGCAGCGTTTGGTTGGTAGTCTGGATGGGGTAGACTCAACATCTACATAGAAAGGGGCAGCCACGTCAACGGGTAGAATCAACAACACAGTTTGCGCATTTGAAAATGATGTTTTGTTGACTCGAAATCATGGATGTTTATTGTTGTATAGCCTTTTTGGCGATGATTATACCCGCTCGGCGATCCAAGCCCACCACTTATCGGGGCCTGGGTCACTGCCAGTGACGTTGCCGGCGATAACGTCAACCTCGACGTCGAACTCGCGCAGTTGATCAAAGGTGAACTTCTCCGTACCATATGCGCCCAACCAATCGTCGTGCTCCTCGGAGCCAATATCATCAATACCAACTCCAGAATCCAAGAGTCCCTTGCTCCGCGAGGACCGAATCCGAGTGATCTCCGCTTCGAGGCTCGTCTTGACTAGGGCGCCAGGGAGCGCGGTGAAGAGGTCGACCTTGTTGGCAGCAACAAGCACGGGAATCGGCGAAGGAGGCTTTGATGATTTGCTCGACGAAGCTCGCTTCTGAAGACCCAAGAGAATGTCGTATAGATAGCTGGCCGTCGGTGCCAGGACCTCGTTCTCGCTGATAGCGGCGGCGTCGACCATGAAGACAATGGACTTGAGCTTCGACTTTTCGGAATTGCTGCTGGCAAGCTTGCCGAACGCGAAGTTGCGGAGCTTGCCGTGGCCGGGCGTGTCAACGAGCAAGAACTTGGTGTGAGTGCCGCTGGTGTCCTCCTGATTGCGGAAGCTGTGCTTGGTCCTGCTGTCGCGCGAGGCCGTGAGCTCGACCGTCTTGGGGCGCTGGCTCGTGTGTGTCGCGGCGGGGCTGTCGCCGCGCTCGAAAAGGGTGAGAAGAGCAGTCTTGCCAGCGCCGGAGGGGCCGAGGAGGAGGACCGAGGGAAGCGTCGTGTACGGAGTCGACTTCACGAGGATGTAGTGCAGCAGCACGGGGAAAAGGAGGACGATGGCGACTCCGATGAGGATGACGGGCGCCGAGGGCGTCATGATGTGTTCGAAGAACTCCGTGAAGGAGCCCATCTTGGCGGACATCGTGACGGGTCGTGGCTCGAGAGCGTTGGGCGTGTCGTATCGAGTACGAGATTGCGTTTTCCCAAGGTGCTGGACGCCCTGCGCGAACGGCCGACTGGGGAATTGGCGACGCTTTACCTGCTGATCGTTGTCGTTGACAGATTTCCAGAAGAAATCGCGTTGCCACGCCGTCAGTGGAGGCGCCAAGGTGCGTCTCCTAGAACGAGTGGAGCCTTCTTCGTCTGGCTTAGCGCTACTGCGCTCCAGCCACATGTCTCTGTCTTATTGACGAGGCTGAAGCGGCCGAAGGACTAAAGACCTACTATTAGCTCCTTCCTACTGATAGGCTAATAATATTAGAGGGGAAGGTGCGAAAATAGTACTAGTATAGAAGGGGCTCAGACCTATATTAGAACTTAGAGGAATTAAGTATCTTTACTATAACTTAATAATAATACCTAGAGGCGGATATACTAATATTAATACTACATAGTTATAATCCCCTCTTTTACCTCTTTTAAATTCCTCTTAAAATCTTATGTTTAAAAATATATCGCTTATGTAAGTCCCCTTTTTAAACCTATAGAAAATATATTATAATATAATATACCTAGATAAGATAAGATCCAAGCCCCCTCCTTTCTAATCTAACTACTAAGGAAATTTAATAAGACCTAATCTAATAAGCCTATAAGAATTCTTAAGCTAAGATACCTAGTTTATACCTAGAGGAATAAGAAGATAAGTAATATCTTTAGATAGTTAGTAGAAGTAGCTAAGTAGTAACTCTTATTTTATATTACTAGATAGATATACTTAGAAAGGCTTATTTAGAAGATTTATAACCTAATAATAGGGATAATATTAGGACCTAGGATTCTATAAGTAATAAGACTTCCTTTTATAATTAATAAATTAAAAAAGAAATCCTAAAAGGGCTAGAAGAAGACAAATAAATATAGCTATAAAAACTAACTTTTTGAAAGGCTTTATTTAAAAGGTAGATTTATACCTAGAAATAAGTATTTAAAAAGAGGATCTTCCTTATTTTTTATACTTAGGAGGGAGATAAAGATAAGCTTTTTATAATATATCTTTTAAACTCTAAATATCTTAATAAGAAGGGGTATAATATTCTAAATAAATATAATTATAAAGTAGAGAAGTTAAGAATTATAAATAAGTATAAGGTAAATATTATACTAATACTTATAAGAATACTTATAAGATAGCTATAGATAATTATTAGTAATATAAGAGGATAATAATTTAATAAATAGTTTAGGGAGTAAGAAAGAGAAGATAAGCTAGTAGAGGATAAATTATAATTTAAATTATCTTATTAAATAGGAGGAGTAGCTATTAGAAAGACTAAAATAGAAGGGAAAAGTAAATTTAACTAGTTAGCTAGCTACTAATAATAAAGATAAATAGTAATATATTAATATATATATAGGTGTAGATTATACTAACAAGCAATATAATAAGAACATAAATAAGAGCTAAAATTACCTAGATATTAAGAAAGATATAAGATATAAATCCTTAGGAAAGATAATTTCCTAAGGCTAACGATTTCCTAATTATAAGAGATAAAGATAGCCTTATTAGAAGGCACCTAGGAGCTTATAACCTATAATTTTAATAAGACTAGAAAAGTAAGGATAAGTAAGTAGTATTAGAGATAGCCTAGTATATATAAGTATATATAAGTAGTATAGTATAATAGTTTCCTCTTCTCTTAAGATATAAGAATAAAGGCAGGAAAATTTGGAATAAACTTCTATATTTAGAGATAATATAAATATTAATCCCTACTAGTTTAAGAATTAATAATACTAAAAAGTAAGAGAAATAGGCTAATAATATTGTAGATTAGGATAGACCTACTAGGAATAGTAATAATAGATAGCTATAGCTATTAAAAACTAGTTTCTATAAGGATATACTAGCTTATATACTAGATAGGTATATCTTAGGAGGCCTCCCTAAAAGAGTACTTAGATAGAAACTTAGAATTATTATTAATTATAAAGACTTTTAATTACTAAGTTCTAAGCTTAGGATAGGCTAAAAACCTTTAAAAACCCTCTCTTTGTTATATATAATATAACTAACTAAATAAATTATAATATCTAAGCCCTAGTAGATATTATAGTTATATAGTTTTAAATTACCTACTATCTCCCTAGACCTAATAGCCTCTAATTTTAGAATAATATTTTAAGAGCTTATAAATTATTATAAGTCTAAGGATTTATTATAGCTACTCTTAGGGATAGCTTAGAGAATATAATATCAAGATATCTCTAATAGCTAATATATAATAAGTTTCTTATCTAATCTTAATAACCTCTTAATAGAGTTTAGATATCTATATATATCAACCCTAAGATTAAATAAGATATTAAAGCTACTAACCTCTAAATTATTATTATTAACTATATTAAGCTATCCTTTTCTTATAATAAGTACTCCCCTAAAGATACCCTTAACCCTAAGATATTCTATTTCTATTATATCCCTTATTATTAACTTCTTTAGTAGTAACTAGAAAGGCCTCTCTTTCTCAAAAAGAGAGGAAGGAATATCTACTAAAGAGTATCTTAACTTAGTTAAAGTAATAATAAGTAAACTTTAAATTATAGACATTAATATGGAGAATTAATAACATATTACTATATTCTATACTACTTAATATAAAGAAGCTAAGGAGTAGTTTAATATATAATAGAAAGAAGATTAGAAGAACTAGGACTAGATTAAGAAGCTTTTTAAGGAAAGATTCCTAGAAAGTAATAATACTATTATTAGTCTTATAAATACTAGTATAATAAAGAGAGCAAGGGTAGGCGTAATATAAAGTCTGAATTAATAATAATATTAAGTTAGGTTAGAAGATAGCCTATAAGGTAGGAATAATATAGGAAGCCTAATAAGGTAGGTTATATAATAAGTTATATAACTACTCGCTAGGTCCTAGTTATTCTAACCCGGGCCACGGATCCGAAGTCGGATCTAGCCTACTAGGCGAGTAGGAGTCCTACCTACGTAGTAGGTAGGCGAATATTCCTATAACTATTATTAATAATAAAGCTATTAGAGAGGCTTTACTATTTAAGTAAAAGATAGGAGAAACCCTTAATAACTTCTTATTAAGAGTATTAAAAATCTATAGATAACTACATATCTCCTATTTATTAGCCTTTATTTAATAAGTCTATATTTCTATTACTAATACTAGGAAGAACCTATAGCTTTAGTAGCGTGTAAGGAACAGTGGCGGGTGCAGGATGCAGAGCCACGCTATCGGCAAAACGTCGGCAAGTTAGGGGCGAATAAATATACCTTAGAGAAAACTCTATAAGTAGAAAACTTAGAAGGTTAAGTAATAGTTTAATATAATAATAGATACCTACGTTTTAATATTCTAGCCTTTCCTAGTTTAAGCCTTTAGCTATATTCTTTATATTTCTATTGCTTCTACCTCAATTCGAGAAACTAGTGCTAATTAGAATATTTAAAGCGAATTAGTAATAATATACTAATAATTTAGTAATAGAGTTTAATTATAATAAACTCTAGGCTAGGTATATAGAATATAACTAATAGAGCTTTAGCTAATAAGATACTAATTATTCGCTAAGCCCTGAGATATAAGAAATATAGCATAGATATTATACTAGGGGAATAGATAACCCTAGTGATAATATAGCAGGAAGAATAACCCCGAGGGGTCGAGCTAGGTCCTAGGTAGCGCTAGACTAGGCAGACTATTCCTCAAGGGGTAAACGGATAGCAAGCAATAGCTAATAAGGCACCCCGCTCAGGACGCCCCGAGAAGCTAGTATCTCTAGTATCCTTGCTTAAGCTATAGGGTTACTATAGAAATAATAGGAGAGCCTTATAGAGCAGATATATTTATAATAATAGCAGCATAAGGAATAAACCGCTACCCTACTACGAGAGCTTGCTAATCGCTTAGCGCTAAGATACTTATAGAGAGAATATAAAAAGCCCTCTATATATAACTACTATATTATAACTAAGGACTTTACTATAGACTAGGTTAGTAACTAAATCTAAGCGATTGAGGATAGAAACCGACTGCGCGCTAGTAGTATGCTAGAGCAGCAGGTCTAATAGGCACTCACAAAGATAAGCCTATCCCTATAGACCTAGTAGCAATACTATAGGGCTAGGCTAGAAGGAGACCTAGTATAGGCTAACTTTATAGCGTTTACTTACTAATATTATATTAACCCTACTAATATTATATTAACCCTAAGCTTTAAGAGCGAAGGTACTACGAGAAGCTAGATATAATAAGGTAGAAAGAGATATAGTTATTAATATAGTTCTTTGCTAAATAATTAGTAATATATTAAGACTTAGGTATACTTAGTATAGAAGATAGCAAGGCTAAGGCCTATATGCTATACTTCCGATTAGCCCTATTCCTATATAGGGAACTCGAATATTAGAAAGTTAAGATATAGAGGCTAAGAGATATAGCTATAGAAGCTAAATACTTATAGGAGATATATTACTAATAGGGTAGCGAACTTCTGCGATGCAAAAGTAAGAAATAGCATATAGGGGAAGAGTATAACCTAAGGGGGCCCCTAGTAGCGAGGTTAAGTTGAAAGACAGGCTAGCAGGGTTCTAGCTAGAAGATAACGCAGGGTTCGTAGAGCTTAATACCTTATTAATAGGTTAGTAGCGTAATATAGGGATCTAATTAGAACGGGTCTATATCTAGCCCTAGTATATAACCTATAATATCTAATTATATAGTATACTTTAGCTATAAGCAAAAGGGGTATAAGAGGGCAGACTGCTTGGATAAACGCATGAGACGAGGTATAAATAAAATGCTAATAGGATACTAAGCACTCGCTAAGAAAGCGAGGATTAATATAATCTAATCCTTAAGAATAGAGGAACTCGACTTATTAGAAAATAAGTAAGCTAGGGGATTATATTAATAACCCCTGCGCTTAAATTAGAACTAGATACTCTCCTAAAGGGAGCTATTATAAAGGGATAGGTAATTATTCTCTAGAATATTACTAAATAAGAAGTAGTAGTAGATATAAATTCTTATTTCTAGGTTGATATTATTAGCAATTAACTAGCTAAGTCCCTATAATTATAACCTATAGTAGCTATTACCCCTATATTAGAAGGGTTTAATAGGTTATCTATAACGGGTTAGAATATATACTAGTTGATATTCTTCCTTATCAACTTAGGAGGAGAAGCGAGGAAGATATAGCAACTCTTTACTAAAGCCTCCCGACCTGAGGGAGCAGGAGACCTTCTCCTATTATAATACTCTATAGGAAGAGAGGGTATTATAATTAATACTTAGATAAATACCTAGGAAATTAAATATTTTAGTATTGCTAAGCTATTAGTATTTGCATAAGAGATTATTAAGAATAGCTAGAAGTCCTATTATATATATATTAGGGAATATTACCCCCTATAAGCTATTAATAGGGGCTCTAGAAGAAGAAGATACCCTAGAGGGCAATATAGAGTTACTATTAGAACTATCTAGTAAATAGGTAATATTTAATAAATAGTTAGCAAAGCAATACCTGGTCCTAGAGGGTGCGGAATATACTATCGATTTAATTAAAGGGAAGAAACCCTTATATAGGCCTATCTACCTATTAAACGAGTATTAGTTAGAAGAACTTCGCTAATATATCGCTAATAACTAAGCGATAAGGCAGATCTAACCCTTAACTAGCGAGGCAAGCGCCCCTATCCTTTTTATACCTAAGAAAGATAGGTCCCTATGCTTTTATATAGATTATTAAGGCCTTAATAAGGTAATAATAAAGAACTAATATCTACTCCCTCTTATTAGCAAACTATTAGATAAGCTTCGGGGAGCGAAATAGATCTCGAAATCGATATTTAAGATATATACTACTATATTTATATTAAGCCGGAGGATTGCTAGAAAATAGCATTTAGGATATATTATAGGTACTTTAAATATACTATTATGCTATTTAGACTTATAAACGCCCTAGCTATATTCTAAGCGTATATTCACTAAGCGCTCGCTAAGCTGCTAGATACTTATTATATTACCTATATAAATAATATTATAATCTACTTAGAGATAAAAGAGTAGTATAAAAAGGACCTTCTCTAAGTATTCTGCAGGCTTCGCTAGTAGGAGCTTTATACTAAGCTTAGTAAGTATAGGTTTTACTAATAGCAAGTAGAGTTCCTAGAGTATATTATTATACCTAAGGGTATATCAATAGATTAAACTCGCATCCGAGCTATTACTAAATAGAAGCTGATAAAGATATACTAAGATATCTAGGTCTTCCTTAGATTCTATAACTTCTACTGCAAGTTTATTATAGGATATTTAGGTATTATAGCCCTAATAATATCCCTACTAAAGGGTAGCGAGAATAGTAAGAAAGGAGGCGAGTTTTACTAGCTAGAAGAGGCTTAATAAGCCTTCGAGCAGCTTTAAGCCGCCTTCTGCTCGGTAACTATTCCCTAATACTAGGACCTAACCTATGAAATAAGGGTTAAGATAGATGCTTCTATAAAGGCTATATCTAGCATCCTATTATAGCATATTAATAGTTAGTAGTAACTAGTTGCCTATTATTTATAGAAGCTTAGCGATATAGAGCAATATTAGGGAGCAGGCTAATAGGAACTTCTCGCTATAGTTAAGAGTTTAGATTATTAGGCTTACTACCTTCAGGGTATATTAAAGAAGTTTATAGTCCTAATAGATCACTAGGCGCTAAAGGGAGTTATTAGCGCATCTATATAGGACCTTTGGGGAAGGCTCGCTAGGTAGGTATATAAACTCTTAGCATTTAACTTCAACCTAGAGCATAGGTCGGGGGTTATAAACCTAGCAGATAGTCTATCTAAGAAGCTAGACTATATAGAGGGGGAGGTAAAGTATAATAATATACTCCTAACCCTAGTGAAGAAGCTAAGGCTTATTAGCAAACTACTAGCAGACCTTCGGATAAGTATTACTATACTATAAGGTAGTATAGAGACCTTAAAAGTATTTATTAATAGTATAAGGGCTAGTATAAGGTGCCCCTTCTAGACGGATAGCTCTAGGGGTAGAGACGCCTCAGTCTCTAGCTAGCATCGCGCTCTATAGCGCGCTAATACTACTATAACTATAGCAGCTATAATAACCTAACGCTAAAGAGCAAGGGGCGATATAGAGAATACTTAGCGAGAGGTTATTAACTAAGAGGACTTACTTAGAGCTAGGGTTACTATAGCATAGTAATATATCCTATGCTAGGTTATAAGGGAGCTTTTAACGAGCAAAACAGCGGATAGTTAGCAACTCTCTAAAGCAATAGAGAATCTTATCTACAGACTATAGGCTAATAACTTATACTACTAGATATAATTAGAGAGGGTATACAGACCGGCTAGCAATTATAAGGGCTATATAATTAATAGCTAGGGAACCCTATTCTATAAGGGATAGCTAAAGATACTATAAGAAGGGTCTCTATATAAGGGACTGGATACCTAGACCGGAGAAGCCGGAGACGCCTCAGCTAGTATAGGCTAAAGGGATAGAGAGGCCTATAGGTCTAGGGCATAGAACCCTTATAGCAAAGACTTAGCAAATACTTACTAAAGGCTAGAAATAAAGGATCTTAGAAGAAGCAAGCAAAAGTAGCATAATAATACCGATCCTACCTTTTAGATGCTTCTGCTATTAGTTTAACCTAACTATAGCTCTTAGCCCCTTAATACCTTTATAATTCTTTTGCTTCTACCCTGCTTTAGGAAGGTTAGTAATAATAATAGCACTACGCACCCGAGTAACGCCTACTAATTAGGCTAAAGAACCTATACCTAACGTTTACTAAGAGCGGAGCGAAATAGCCTATATAAACCTATATAAAGAAGCTAACCCTAGTAAGTAATTAGAGGATAATATAAGCTAGTAAGGGGAGGTAAGAAGCTATGCTTTAAGCGAGGCTAGGAGCCCCGAAGAGAATAGGCTACTTATGCTAAATGCTCGCTATATAGAGAACGAGCGTATATAGGAGAATAGGGAATATAAGACCCCTTCTTATAAACTAGATGGGCTAATAGGCTAGATATCTATAGCTATAGCTAATAGGCTAGCCTAAGCTAGAGGGCTAGATAAAGTAACTAGCTAAGTACTAATGCGATAGATTATAATTATAATAGCTAATTAATAGGAGCTAATTACTACGACGTTAAGCAACCGAGCTCCTGCTAAGCGATTGCCTAATATTTATAAAAAACCCCCGAATTATAATATAGCGCACCTTACTAGCAAATCTATTAGTATAATAAGGGAAGATTAGCTTATTATAATTAAAGAGGCTTATAAGCACTACCCTAGCTGCTCTAATAGCTAGTATATCTAGTAGGCTTTAAGTATAATAGAGCATACCCTATAAATAGAATAGCAGAATTATTAGTAAATACTTATAGATAAGTCGGGGAACTAGATAGACCCTAAATAGGAAGACTTTAGAATTTTTATAAGAGGGTAGTATATTATGCCTAAGCTCTAAGAGTAGAACTACTATAATACCTTAAGATAGTACTATTAAAAGGATAATAAGAAACTATATATTAGGCTCGATAGGAGTCTATTAACTAAGTATTTAGCGAGCTGAGCATAGGTAATATAAAGGCGTATGCCTTCTTTTAGAGCCTTATTAGGACCCTAAAGGATAAACTCTTTAAGTAGGATATTAACTATACTAACGCGCATACTATTACCTTATATATATAGAGATTATAGGAGATTATAGAAGGGAGATATAAGGGAATATCCGCTAGCTGTTCTAAGTTATATAAGCAACTATACTCGGGCTCTCTAGACCGCCCTTATAAGAGTAGCTTATAACCCCCTAGGTTAATAGACTTAAGGGATTGCTACCTAGAGACCCTATCCTAGAACAACTACTTAGCAAATACTCGCGCAACGCCTAGCGCTAGTAGTATATCTACTAACTCCCGGGGACCCTAATATTATAACTATAAGAAGTATAGCTATATCTCCCCTAACTATACTAAAACCTATATATAGCTAATAAGTAGTAATTAGAACCTAAACCTAAGATAGGGTAGGATAAGTGCGATTATAATACTTAATATAACTAATACTAAAGACTCGGGAAACGAGTAGGCATAGATATAACCCCGAGGGGTACTACGCTAGAAATCACCTCGGTTCTAGTAGGATAGACTATTAAGGGATAGGCATTAGCGCTCCGAGCGTCTAGCGAAGTCGAACTAGAGGTTAATATAGATACTTATATAGTAGTAGATATTATATAAGAAGATCTTATCGAGAGGCTCTAACTAAAGGAGGCTATTAGTATTATAGCCCCTGAATTAATAGATTTCTAGGGAAAGCCTATACCTATAAGTAAGGTCTACTAGCTTATATTCTTCTTTATAGATAGTTAGGGTTACCTATAGAAGATTCGCTAGGCTTTTATTATAAGCCCTCGCCCTAAAGGAGCAGGAGATATCCTTTTATCTAATAACTTAATAAGATAGGAAGGCATCTATATAAATACCTATATATATACCTAGTTATATAAGCCCCTCTCGCTCGCTAAGCTAGAAGCGATCGTCTAAGAGATTATAGAGAATAGCTAATAAGCTTATATTATATACCTAATAAGTACTATAAGCCCTAATAAGAAGGATATAGAATCCTTAGGCAAAGACTCGCTAGATAATAAGTAAGAGAAGAAGATTCCTAGGGAACTTTAAGACTTTATTAATATTTTTAATAAAGAGAATGCAAAGAAAGTTCTAAGGCTAAAGGGAGTAGTATATTATATCGAACTAAAACCTAGTAAGGAACCCCTATATAGACCTATATACCCTATATTAGCAGGGTAGTTATAAATGCTTGCTAAGTATATCTAGGATATAGAGGTAGTAGGCTATATACGCTGCTTAACTAGCTCCATAGGAGTACTAGTGCTATTCATACCTAAGAAGGATAGAAGCCTGCAACTATATATAAACTATAGGGGACTAAACGAAATTATAATAAAGAACCGTTATCTTCTACTACTAATTAGCAAGCTTCTAGATAGACTTGCTAGAGCAAAGGTTATTTCTAAGATTAACCTAAGCGAGGTATACTACTAAATTATAATTAATAAAGCAGATAGGTAGAAAATAGCATTTAGAATGCGATATAGGTACTTCGAGTATACCATAATGCTATTTAAGCTTATAAATACCCTAGCAACTTTTTAGGCATATATTTACTAAATACTTATAGACCTTTTAGATACCTATTATATTATATACCTAGATAATATTCTAATTTACTTAGATATAAGGGAATAGCATACTAAGGACCTCTATACTATCCTATACTACCTAAGGGCTGCTAAGCTATTTATAAAACTAAAGAAGTGCGACTTCTACTAAATAGAAGTAGATTTTCTAGGTTTTTATATTACCTAAGATAGTATTAGGATAGACCTAGATAGAGTCTAAGTAGTTGCTAAATAGCTAGTACTAAAATCTTTTAGAGATATCTAAGTATTCCTTAGTTTCTATAACTTTTATTATAAGTTTATTATAAGATATTCTTATATTATAGCCCCTATAAATATCATACTTAAGGGAAGCTAGAATAGCATAAAGTCAGGAGCCTTCGCCTAGACAGGGGAGATATAGACTATATTCGAGATGCTTTAGAGAGTATTCGCTAAAGCCCTAATACTAAGATATTATAACTTAGTATTAGAAACTAGGGTTAAGACTAATATACTTACTTAGGTAGTATCTAGTATGCTCTCGCAGAAGTATAGCATAGTTTAGCACCTAGTAGCCTTCTAGTTAAGGAAGCTCTTAGATATAGAGAGGTGCTAGGCTATAGGGCAATAGGAACTCCTTGCTATTATAGAAAGTTTAGATTACTAGGTATAATACTTATAAGGACTGCCTAAGAAATTTATAATACTTATAGACTATATAGTACTAAAAGGAGTGCTTGCTATACCTACGCGGGATATTTATGAAAAACTCGGGCGATAGGTTTACTACCTATTAGCATTTAACTTTAAAATCTAGTATAAGTCGGGGGCTATTAATCTAGTAGATAGACTATTATAACGCCCTAACTATATAGTAGAAGATACTAAGGTAGATAATATACTTCCTACCTTTAGAAAGAAACTTAGGCTTATTAGCTAGCTTTTAGTAAATATTCGCTAGCATATTACTAAGCTTAAAGGAACTATAGCTATTATAAGAACTTATACCCGAGCTATCTAGCGAAGCATATAAGAACTTTACTAGAGGGCTAGCTCTAAAGTTAAGGGATCCTCACCCTTAAGTTAGTACTACCCTATAATAGGTACTAATAAGCTACTACGTATAAGTATATATATTAGCGCTATTACCTATACGAAAGCATATATAGGTGCTATACCAACTGCTCTATAAGAGAATAGTAACAGGCTAGAGGACTCAGGGGGAGCTAGGGTTACTATACTAGAATAGTATATCCTACGTGCTATAATAAGGGAGCTTATTTAGGATGAAATAGCTTATATGCTATAACTAGGTGCAGATCTCGAATAGATAGTTAGAGGACTGCAGGCTAAAGACCCCTTCTATAGAGATATCGTAGCTAAGGTTTGCTAGGATACTAGGGAATACTAAGGATATTAAGTTAATAAGAATAATATCCTTTGGTTTAGAAGAAGACTTATTATTCTAGAAGAGGGATCCCTCTGCTATAAAATCCTGAAGAATTACTATAACGCGCCTAGATTAGGGTATATAGGAGTAAATAAGATAGCTAAGCTAATCTTGCGAAAGTTTTATTAGCTATATTTAATAGAGGATATATAGCGATATATCGCTAAGTACCCGCGCTACTAAGGGGCGTGCATACCACGGCATAAGCTATATAAGCTAATATAAATACTAGAACTACTAGTATACCTATTCTAATAGATTTCTTTAGACTTCTTAACTAGCTTACTAGAAAGTTACTAAGATAATAGAGTTACTTATAATACGATCCTAATAATTATATATTAGATAACGAAAGTAGTATAGTTCTTAGCGATAACTAAGTAACTAGATGCTGCGGGTTTAGCGAGGATCTTATATCAAGAGATCGAGTACTAATATAGCACGCTAGAGGTTATTATTAATAACCGAGATAAACTAATTACTAGCTAGTTCTAGTGAGACTAGACTAAGGCCTGAGATATAAAATAGTGCATCTCTACTACGTAGTATCTATAAATAGATAGCTAGACTAAAAGAATATACTAAACCTTAACTGCATATCTTATAAAGTTTAGCGAAGGCTTGTGCAACTAATAGGTAATATAATTAGTTAAAGCCGAATTTTTATATAATAATAGCAAATATACTACTATTAGCATATCCCTATTTAAGGCACTTATAGGATACTACCCTCGAATAGTTAATTACTACTTGCTAAATATAAAGATTAGGACCTAAGGGGTTAACAAAAGGCTTAAGAAGCAAATAGAGGTTTGCTAAAGAATAGCTAAGACCTAGCGATATATAACTAAGATATAAGCTAAGAATAAATACTAGAAGAAAAGCATAATTATATAATATTAGAGATATTATAGGACTCTTAATAAAGAACTTCTATTTTGCAAAGAGGTAGCAAAAGCTCGCCCTAAGATTTATTCCTATGCTAGTTATAGAAGTTATAAGCTCTAATACCTATAGGGTATAACTCCCGGAGAAGTATAGCAGAGCATATAATATCTTCTCTATTACTCTACTTAAGCTATAGTATAGCTAAAAGCTCGCTAAGAGGTAGCTCCTAGACCTTAAAGAAGACCCTGAGGAATAGGAAGTTAAGGATATTATATTATAGAGGGAAGCGCTAATAAGCCCCCTATAATTAGTTAAGTAGAAAAGCTAGCTAGTAGAGTATAATACCTAGGAGCCTAAAGAATATTTGCAAATACTTTGCGAATCCTCGCTAGATTTAAGAAATAGTAGCGTAAGTCGTATTATAAGTAGGATAATAAGTAGTATAGATTAATAAGAAAAGTTAATTAACTATAAGATAGCTAAAATGCTAAGAGAAGGGGGGGGGGGGGGGGGGGG
>JAOQIF010000618.1:39204-52976 GCA_026260285.1 Colletotrichum sansevieriae | reverse complement strand
CGTCGAACCAAATCAACCCAAGATGCGTTTCTTCCTGACATTCATACTTGCTGCGCTGCAGATCTCTATCGCGGCCGCGGGTCTCAATTTGAAAAAGTGCGGTACTTCGTATCCGTCCAACGTGAGGCTGCTGCCCCCCTCTCCCTCCCTGTGTGTCTCTCTCTCTCTTACTCTCCTTTGGTCTTGCGCAATTTGGCAACAACCATGAAATGTAGGCTGTTGATTTCCACTGCGGCCGGGAACCGCCTCACTGAGGAAGGAAGGCTTTTCGTCGGAAGACAACCGTGGCAATCCCTTTTTTTTTTTTTTTTACTTGTTTTTTTACTGGCTGTGAGACTTTCTCCTTTGGAAAACAGTGGGTGTCGAACTGTAGTTAGCAGGATCAGCAGAATTGCAAGACTCTATGCGGGCAAAGGGTTGGTTATTGAGCTTTCGGTGGTCTATTTTCGTTTCTTTTGGTGGCGACGAGGTGGGCTGTTTTACGCTTCGTGGATATCGTCTACTCAGCGACGATTGTGGGGGGAGGCAGATGGCCAACGGGGCGGACTGCGATTGCTACTGCGGATAAAGTTGTTGCGATTGCACGATTCGTCGTTGACCTGGACAGTGGCTGCTTGCTGCTTTTTTTTTCGGACGGCATATAGCTACTCAGTTACGTCTCAAGTGACATCATTATACTTTCCGAAAGAGAAGAAATTGAGAAGTCTGAAGTCATGCATGGGTCATTGACATATTTGGTCATTGCATCCGTGAAGTTGAGGAGATGTTTCGCTGCTGTGCAAAGAAATGCTCCAACAGCGCGCATCAAATCGCATGCTGTGAAGGGGGCGGCGCTTGGATCACTGCGACAGGCATGATGGAAAGCAGAGCCACACACACATCGTGACATGCCCATTCTCCATGGCAAGACTCGATGGAAGAACAACCTGACTGACTGGCAATGACAGAAGAAGCGGAGATTTTCTGAATCGGGCGTGGGAGATGAATTTCGTACATGGTAGATCGCTGCCGCAAAAAAAGCCCTGCCAGACCAAGAGCGAGACCCTGAACCGACCCGGTAAGAGCTATGCAAGCATTGTCGACATGTGCAATGTTCAAGGCCTGTTTCACGGTCTTCGTCGAGGAAGACAGCAACACGACGAGTTCCCTTGAGCTTCAGATATGTGACGCCGCGGATCAAGGTCTTAGCCAACGACACCAATAGAGTCCCCGGCGATTGTGGTATGCTAGAATCATCGCTGGGATCCGTTCGGTGTCAGAATGCTGCTTCTCTTCCAAGTTGTCTGCAACTAAAGGGAAAGACACCAGTGTCCATCCAACTCAGAGGCAGGGGCGGACCAGAGGAGGACGAGCATGGCTCTGATTCCATCTGCCAAACGTCTCCTATTAGCCTGCCAAACGATGATAGACAACAAAGAACGTGTAATATCCAGCGGGCTGGTAAAATGACGCCCTTAACTTACAAGGAGAGTATCCTTGGCTGTTCAGAGGTTCTCTCGCACCTGTCACTTGTGTTGAACTGAAATATTTCCACGAGCACTCCGTTCTGCGTGGTGTACATCGACATGGGCGGTTCTGTGGCTAGGAAACATCACCGCAAGGGTGTCACAAGCTCTCAATGGATATTTCCAACCGGAACTATCTGTCTGCTTTGGATTTGTCTCACCATCGGCTGAGCAGATCCCAAAAGATCCCACGCCGAGGGGAGCTATCACCAGATTCAAACGCGGCGTGGAGTCAGCAAGTGCGTCCTCATAGATCTCGCTTTCGCATCGCAAGGAAATGTCTCATCGACTGAATACAAGACCTATTCGAGAAATAATTCATTGGTGGCATCCCGCTCACCAACGTGAAGCTAGCCAGCATCGCGGGTAGACCCCCATGTGGCCATCCGACCGGCCGAGAAGGTCGAAATCTGATTCACTCCAGAGCGCCGAAAGTCAGGCCGTCACTATCACCAAGGAACCCGAAACGATGACTTTTCCATCCTTTACCTTGAGGGAAGGGGGCTCTGGCTCGACTCGTGAGACCGACGTTTCAAAGCCGAGACGTGCACGACTACTAGACTCGAGGAAGCACCCTCAAATCTCGGAGACAACAGAAACCAAGAGCTCTTGATGGAACGACGAAGTCAGATTGAAGAGGTCTCCTTGGTGGTGTATAGTACCGATGCAGTGCGTAGTGTCGAAGGTGGGAAACAAACTTCAGATGCTCTGTAGGAGGAGTCCGGTCGTCTGTATCTGACATACGTCACGACAACTTAAGCTTTTTTTTTTCCTACCGAAAAGAAAAGCTCAGCTCCAGCCCACGGGGCGAGGCGTGTTTTGTAGTGTTATCGACGGGGGTCCAGAGTTGGCGACCAATCCTCTCCCATTCGCTTGATTACAACCCGAAAGATTAGAAAACCTTCAGGCTGACTGAAAGGAGTTGACCAACCTTGGTTTTTTGTTTTCGGTTCGAGACTCGCGCAACGTAAGATTCGTGGGGATCAATCACGAAACCCTCCTCCGCCGGGAATGCTTAGCTAGGCTTGTCTCGCCCGCGTGCCTCGGGGGCGGAATCCCGAAGCTGATGGATGCCCGGAGAAGCTTTGTGGTTTTCTTTACTTGCGACATATCGAAAGCGATTGTCTTATGAGTAAAGGGGATTTCCAAGGTGAATGGGCGAGCGTCAATGCGGACGCTTGCGACGAGATTACAGAAGTCTGTGAGATTCGAAGGATGTCAGTAGAGTTTAAATTTCAGCGACTCAACGACATGTTTGACATCGATCGAGTTTCGGAGAGTTTGGATCTAAGTGAGCTAGAGAAAGGACGGCATAGTAGAAGCTTCGAGCCCTCCGTTTGCTGCCCAGCGGCAAGGCGATAGGGTCGTCTGCAGGGTTCTGACCTCATTCAATTTGAGGTATGGCCACGCCCTGTTTTCCCCACGTTGTTAGAAAAAAGGGGCCAATCTGCAACGCCTGCAGACAAAGTGATAAGTTCGTGGAGGGTCATGTTCGGCACGGAGCTCGTCAACCGCCGGGACTCTACCCCGGCGTCCGGCTTTCTGAAGAATAAAAATTGCGAGCGACTGGAGCTGCTATCTCAGGCCGTTAATAAGACGATATGCCGCGTCCGCGGGACGGTATCCCCAACGGCGAGTGGAGAGGAATTCGTAAGAGGGGAGAGGTTGGTAAACCCCCGTGCCGATCTCGAGTTGGGGCAAACGCGACCATGCGGTCTTATGGAAGTCCGTTTCTGTGGCTGTGGTCCCGTGGATTTGTTCAATGCGTGGGTGCCGACACAGTTGAGCGGCGACAGTACTAGACTGAATGCGTTGCGATCAAGCCGCGAGCAAAGACCCAACCCCTCGGTTTACCAGGCCTCAAAGAACCTACTAGGCAGCCTGACGTGAACCGAAAGGGCTTGGATGGAGGGAAATTTTTCCCACTCTCCCTCGGTCGAGTCTTGCAGCTGACACCCATGGAGGCGTTGGCATATTCAACAGGATGCATTTGTGGGACGAAAAGAGTTAGACTCAATCTCGAAATAGATTCTGGGAAATTTGCACGGCTAGACATCTTGGGCGGGCGCATTTTGAAGTCTTGACCGGTTCTGGGCGGAGTATCTGCGCGGCTCCGGTTTTCCGAACGGCGTTCAGCCGGCCGATGTGGAGCGGGGCCGGTTCCGAGGCCGGAACTCAACCCAGATTGGGAAACAGACTGGGCAGAACAACCTAGAAGTTCAGTATCGTGCCGTCAGATCCGTACTAGCAAAAGAAAATTGGACTCTGTCAGCCAGCACGAACAGCAGGGTGACATTCGACATCGGCTAAGCATTCTGTCAACCCAAGCCTGTTGCGCCACGGAGCCAATTGCTAGACTTGTCCGATCATGGCGACAGACGCGGCAGTGACCAAGCCCGTCGACCGAGTGCTAAGAGCAATGAGCTTTTCTTGTCAGCTGCTACAGTGCCTACTGGGCCCAGGGTCTTCTGCAAGGCTCGGTGATTGATAGGCGCTAAGGCGGGATGCTGCATATCCAACCACTCATGAGGGAGAGAGGGCTAGTGGGCTGGTGCGATTTGCAATACTCCTCATCTGAGCATGTAAACCTGTGAGATATGTGCATGGAACCAAAGGTTGCATCCGTGCGTGGGAAATGACTCGAAGGGTCTTGTACCGCAAAGCGCGAGTGTGGATGGTTTAGCCAGCATCGATAAAAGCTGGAATATGTCCACCGGCATCGCCCTCGCATTAGGGCTGCAGATTTTGGTAATGATGGGTTGTCATGATGGGACGATGTCTGCGGTGTAGCAAGCAGGCATCGTATGGGCCAGACAGCAAGCCTTTTCGTTGCTTACCCTTGTAGCTTCTTCTGAAAATCAAAGTAGCTAACAGTTACCAGCGTTTGCACTAGCCAGATGCTCGTAATACGATACGGATGCAAGTCGAGTGCAAATCCGAGATTGCGGTGATGAAACCGTTGCTTTGCCCCCTCTCAGTTGAACAGATTGATAGGGCGCTTTCCCCCTTCAGGTGTCGCTATAATCGCCGTTAATGGTTAAACCAAGGGAAAAAAAAAAGCGAAGCTCAGGTCGGCCTGGGCAAGACGGTGAGATGGAGAATACGAAGCGAGAAACAGCGTCGAGCTAGTTAAGCGGTGATACGATATGGTACATCTGGTCAAACAGGCGGGGCCGGAAAGGGCTCATTGTCTATGACCCGTGCTAATATGTCGAAATGTCTGCGAAAGAATTCATCAGCCGTTTGAAGAGCTTAGCATGCTGAGCCTGCGTAGAGGTCGTTGGGCGCTGGCCCCTCCTTTTCTTGTTCAGCATTTGCTTCATTTTGGTCATGTTTCTTTTTTCGCCGTACCAGTACGCAATTCGCCTGACACTTCGATCTGACGGCCAGTTGCAGGACGAATCTGACATGCTCGACGGTGATATAACAGTACGGATACAGAAGGGCTTCATAAAGCAATAATTTCCCGTTTTGTTACAGTGGCAATGGCGCTGCCGAGCAGAGGGAACGGACGCCGCATCCCGCATTGGCAGTTCGTGGCGCCGCGGAAAGAAGCGTCTCAACTGCGTGGAACTGGAGAAGAGTCGACATCCATGATGTCAAGATAGAGCCGTCCATTTCCCAGACGATCTGGGTGATTCCAAGTCTTTGTGGAAAACTTAAGACGAGATCGATGAAGGGTTTGACATCGGCACCCGAGCAGCCTTCGTGATTACGCCACCAGGGCGACCCCAGAACGGCGGAAAAGCCAGCTGAAGATACCCAGAAATTCAATGGATGATCTGGCACAGGGATTAGCACGCGGGTCGCGGTCGGTAGCCGCTGGCCAAGCACGGAATCGGCTCAGCTGCAGATGAGATGGACCTTGGCCGGGGTTGGTTGGTGCGGTTTGGCCTAGAAGCTCGTACATAGTAGTCGTGTTCGGTGAAGTGGATGAAGTCGTATTCTTCAATGACAACGGGGTGCGTCTCTGCCGATCTCAGTCTGGATGGCTTTCAAGCTCAGTTTGGCGCGCGAAATGCAGCACCAGAACTGGGCAAACATGAAGACGTGACTGGCACAAGGAGACGGCAGCGAGGGCTATCGGCTCAGCCCGCAAGAACAGCTGAAAGGAGAAGAGGATTATGTTTTTTGTTCGTTTGAACCGAGGTGTCTCTGCCGTTGACTTTGCTGTGGGCGAATGTCAAGATGGCTGTCTCGGTCGAACGAAGCGGTTGAGATGGACGGTCCGGGACTATGGACAGTTGGTTGAAGGAGGAACCGCTCCCTGGAATGGAACAAGACGGAGACGGCGATTGCGGGGAAAATGATACCAGGTACATCCGTACTAAACAGAAAGGGGAGACACTCGGACTCGGACTCGGACTCGAGCCTCCGGTAAGGCAGAGGCTTCGGAGGGAGTAAAGTCACCAGTCCCTTGCGTTTGCGTTTCTGGAAGTCCAGGCTGAGGAGATGGTACTTCAGTAATCGCGTATTGGCTGCTGAGAGGCATCTTGCTTGCGTCGTGCCTCTCTGTCCACTGCGGACAAAGGATGGTCTAGATGCCATGATGGTGACGAGTGCCTCGACGGGTCCTTGCCTGAGCATGGACAGCTGCTGGGTACCTTACGTAGATATAGCTAAAGATGAGGATGAAGCGGTCTGCGTTGAGAGGACAATGTCAAGCTGTTGCCCCCTCCTTCAGCCTCCGCAATGCCGGTGCCAATGCAAGAGCCGTCCATGAGGTAGGGAAGCTGTCTGCAAAGAAAAGCGGGTTGAGTAAGCGCGAAGCACCTAGCTACCTACCCACCTACCTTAGGTACTTTTAGGCACTTCGGCCGAGGTGAGCCCTACTGCAACAACACAGGTCACTCGCTTCGACTAGGAAGTGCACCTGCATCTGCCTTTGCTTCTGCATCTGCTGCTGCTGCGAACGCACTTCCATCCGACCCACGTCCACTTGCGATTTCGAGAGCGAAGGACAGGATGGAGACATTGAGATCCATCCGGCCGACGCTTACGCGAAGAAAGGAATCCGCATCTCAGGGCATGTTGCCTCTAAGCTAGCTCTGAGCCACAGGCCGCCTTCCCCATTCCGGAGACGCTCAGGGAACGTACTTTCTCGATATACCTTCCATTACCTTACCTGACTAGGTAGGTGCCCAGGTGCCTTAGTACTCGTACATCGCTCTCCATCTCTCGGGTTCCAGGATAACGTGCCTCAACCACCCATCTGCATATATCGGCGAACGCTCACAACCTAACACGACACCACACCACACCACCAGGATCATGCCTACCGCGGCTTCTTACCCAGTGTCCCGAGCGTCGCTTGTTGCTCTGGTATCACATTGCCCCTCCACACGCTCTGTCAATTCGAAGCCGACGGCTTTGCTGGTAGTACGACAAGAAAACTGTTGGCCAGAGACGTGTTTTACGCCAACGCTAATTCTCACGAGCCGTGGCCTGCATGTTCGGTCATGTCCCGGCACGAGATGAGCTCAGCCGGCTATCCCGTCTCTCTGGCCGCTCTACCGACGCCAACGCCAATTCCGTCTCACACGCCTTGCAGAGTATCCATAGATTCGCACTACAGCTGTCGCTTCAACCTGACTCCTGAACAGTTGGAACGAGAGAGCGCAAGAACAGTCGCGTACATGCGGAAGGAATCGTACCTTTTGCTCCCTTGGCATTGGCTTTTATGACCGATAACCAGGCCAGCCAGCATTACCTCCTTTGGGTCTAGGTAGGTACCGAATTCGACTCGGAATTGCTTGGCGTACCTTGATCTTGGCTTGGGCCAGCTGCATCCACCAGAAGTCTTCGACGCCACCAAAGGACGTTCTTGCATGTTCACACTCCAGGCTTCTCCCAACGTCTTCTTCCTCATGCCAAGCTGACGAAGACTGCACAACGCGTGCCCTTTGGGATTCTTGGGACGGAAAAGGCGGCGGGCAACGTACTTCAGTACGGCGAACATCCCATCTGACAGCACCTCTTCCAGCCTTGTCCTTCCCATTCGCCAACCCCCGAAAACCCAACCTCGATTTGGCAAAGCCTACCGCCTTGACGTCGCCCCGTACCTGAACGCTTCGGCCGAACTAGCTCTGCAACTTCGAATTTGAGCTTTGCTTGTACTTCCACGGGCTACACGTTCTCGGTACCTGATCTTGTCCGTACCGTTGTTCCGTCGTTGTTGGCGGGAAGATAGGGTGGAAAACGGCTACCAGCCTAGGAACCAACCGACTTGCGCTACAACACTCAGGTCTCGACTCACGCTCAGACTATGTCGTTCTCGAATGCCTATGCACCCGCTCCTGCAGGCAGAGTCAGCCTCGGGGAATCATCCACCAATTCGCTACTCAGCCGTTTACCCCAGGGTATCCCTCGCCTGCAAGTCCAGGGATTCGGACGGTGTTCTGGTGTTGTCCTCATCCGATATCTGCCTTTTGATATCGATTTGTCTTGGAAATGCCCTGCTCGCATGGTGGCATTCAATCCGCCATCCCGATAATACATTCCTCGCCGTTATTCTCTGCGGTTTGCGGTCTGCTTCTCAACCAGCTAGTGCACCCCAGAGAAGTCACAGGCACAGGTTTGATCGTGACTACATGCGCTGTCTCATTTACTCTTGCATAGATAGCTGCGGACAACTTTCTTCTGGTCCTGCAGCTGGAAATCGGCTTCAACGGCCACGACGAGCACGACATTGTCGCCGCCGCTGTGTGAGCCAACCTGGCACTAGTATCCGCACATTGTCCATTCTCTCAACGCTCAATTATCTGAGGGTTTGCATGAATTACTCTGCCATAACCACATACCTGAGGCCTGACTATACGACTGATCCTGGATATCAGTCAACGGACATCCGGCCATGCAGCGAGCTAACACCAAGCTGTGGCTTATACGCCTGGTCCTACCCGACTGAGTACCTGCCATGTGCGAGGCAGTAAGCATGACGCCGTATGTCATCCAGCCGCCATTCACTTCCGAGGCTCGTCTCGCCCGAGCATTAATCGACTTCCCAACTCACGCCCCGGAACCATGTCAGAGCTCCAACTCTACCATCCAGCCGGGGCCGGCCGGTGTGGGAAGGCTGGCGGTGAGCATCAGCTAACCTCCCGCTCTGGCCCTGGGAATCCATCGCGTCGTCGTCTTTATAACCCTCATGTTTTTCCCAACTCAGTTCCTGATTCGAGACTTCACTCCTCATCCCATTCGCCTTCGCTTGCCTTGTTTCTTCCCCTTGCATACGCGCTTCCTTTCCTCATTCGTTAGTTGGAAGAGTACCTATATAATCACTCAATCACCCTACTAGGCCTGGTCTGTCTAGTCAGGAACGTTCAACATGGTTCGATCTCTGCTTACATTGGCGTTTGCCAATCTTGCCTTAGCTGCAACTGTCACCTACAACTGGGAGGCCACATGGGTCAACACCAGCGCTGGAAAGAACGTGACGAGACCCGTCATCGGTATCAACGGACAATGGCCCTGCCCGAAGATCGAGGCCAACGTTGGTGATAACGTTGTCGTCCACTTGACCAACAAGCTTGGCAACCAGACGACTGGTATTCATTTTCACGGCATCAACCAGATTAGTACCAACTGGATGGATGGCCCCAGCATGGTCACTCAATGCCCTCTGCCTCCCGACTCATCCATGACCTACTCCTTCACTGTAAGTAAACGTCAGACATATCAGATTAGAATCGATTACTGACCTTGACGATGAACAGGCCGATGAGCCTGGTACTTACTGGTGGCACTCCCACAACATGGGTCAATACCCGGACGGCATGCGCGGCCCTCTCATCATCCACGACCCTAACGATCCCTACAAGGGAAAGTACGACGAGGAGTACCTCTTGACGGTTTCCGACTGGTGAGTTATCCGCGTGGCTTCCGCATACGCAGCGCGTCTAATTTCTTGCAGGTATTTCGACCAAAGTATCCCCTTGGTGCAGAAGATGCTCCAGCCAACCAACGTGCGTTTCCAGCCGCCTATTCCTAACGGCATTGTTGTCAACGACGGTGCTTCTGCCAACTACAAGTTCGAGAAGGGCAAGACCTACCGTTTCCGTGTCATCAACTACTCCGCCTTTGCCTCGTTCATGTTGCACTTCGACTCTCACGACATGAACCTCATCATGATGGATGCGGCCTACATTAAGCAGAAGCTCACCTACCAGGTCCGCATCACCCCTGCCCAGCGCTACGATATTCTCATCAAGTGCATCGACCGTGACAACCGCAACTACGGTTTCCTCATGTCCGCCGATATCAACCGCGACTGGACCAACAAGGAATTGGGCCTGCAGTGGCCTTTCAACGCCACGGGGCAATTGGTCATGAACCAGAACATGCCTTTCGGTACTGACTCGGTTGCGGAGTGGAAGCCTTCTGATGATTCCGTCTATGAGCCCTACAACGGCGAGGCCATCCTCCCTCCCTCCACAAAGACCTTCCAGTTCGACTGGCAGTTTTGCACCGACGATAACGGCATTCCCCGTGCCTGCGTCAACGGCTCCCCCTACGTCGACCAGAAGGTGCCTACCCTGTACACCGTTGCCTCCACCGGCGAGAACAACAACAACACCGCTGTATACGGTGCTGTTCACCCCTTCATCGCTTCGTACGGTGAGATCGTCGATATCGTGGTCAACAACAAGGATGATGCCGCCCACCCCTTCCATCTTCACGGTCACCACTTCCAGGTCCTCAAGCGCCCTGCCTCTGGCACTGGTGTTTGGCCCGGTGCTAACCGCGCCCGCCTGAACCAGAAGCCCCCTCGCCGTGATACCGTCACCGTCATGGGCCAATCGTACGCTGTGCTGCGTTTCGAGGCTACCAATCCCGGTGTCTACCTCTTCCACTGCCATATTGAGTGGCACGTCGAGATGGGTCTGACCGCCACCATCATCGAGGCTCCCGAGATGCTCCGCAACCTTACTGTTCCTCAGGATCACCGTGACGCTTGCGCGAAGCAGAACATCCCCATCGGTGGCAATGCTGCCGGTAACACCAAGGACGTCTTCGACACGACCGGCTTCAACATGGCTCCCCCCGTCACCTATACTGGGTAAGCATCCTTTTCCCTTTGCTCTTGATACGTGACGCTAACCGCTCGTCTTAGTTCCACTTACATCCCCGCTGCCGCCGCCGCCGCCCCGGCCCCGGCCCCGGCCAAGCTCCGCTCCCGCGTCGTCCGCAACACCCTCTGAAAATGAGGGCCCAGCGAACCACCAATCCAAACATATCTTTGTTTCTTTTTGTTTCATATCCTTAATGAGTCTCCGTACCGTTCCCGTACATAGTACCCATGTTACCATGTGGATATGCGAGCAAAACACTTTTGCGTAATTTTTGTTTTTTCATTTTCCTCTGTCCAGAGAACTAGGCCTTTGGAGGGGAGGGAAGGGCGGAGTAATGCATCATCCATCAATCACTCCGCACCGGAGCGTATGTGGTAGATTGACAGACCTCTTTTATATTGTAGGTGATGGTGGAGAGTATTAGTATATAAACTGGGGAGTAATGTGAGCTGGGGTCGAAAGTCGAGTATCCAGACCTGATGTTCATGTTCCTTGTTGTATGCACTTGCCTGAGTGTACGTTGTGATGCGACTTCCAGAGTAACTTTGAATGAAAAAACGGATGTCTTGAAAGACCCTGAATGACTTATTCGTACCTAACTATCAGATCATGAAGAAAAAAGACTTTCAGTGAAAGGTTGTCATGTCGACCTTGAAGACGAAGAATCCCAAATCCCTCTCGTTGTGACGATCCTCATCGGTCAAAAATATCATTTCTCACTTTGATCTCCCGCTGGTGAGATTGTCAAATAGGTAAGGAAAAGGATGGATGGCGAGATGCAACTATGTGGGACCAACAAGGTAATGTATGTGAACAGAAAGAAAGCAACACATTGCGGCCACCTCGCACTCTTGAGGAACGAAGAAATTCTCGAGCCTAACTCACTTCGAGATCCGGAATAGCCTCGTGCCCACGGAAACAATAAATGGTTCTGCCGTCGGAAGTGGGCATTTCATGACGAGGCACGACTCACGATTGGTTTTCCGAGTTCGGAACGAATCGATTCGGGAGGGAAGCAGAAAATAGGATGAAATGAGTAAAAAATAAAATAAAAGGACACCCCGAGCCGTCCGGGAGATCTCGCGTTTCGAATTCCTCAAAGTCATCTATATCTGGAATGGAAAAAGAGAGCACGATGATGACACCTGCCTGGGGGAGGGGGGTTTGGGGGACTTTCCGTGAGCGTTTCCACGCACGGTGAACATAAGGATAATGACATGAGGAGATGGGATGACACTGTCCGAATGAGAAAAGGAAAAAAAAAAAGTCACGAATAGCCCGCCAGTCAATGTTCGTCATCAATCTTCTCGATCATCCGATTCACACCATCGCGAACACACTGGGCATTGGGAATACCGAAACGACACAAGGTAGAAAAGATGATAATGAGTCGCAGTAACCGAGAAACGCCTACTTTTCGGATACTCGAAACCACCGGAAAGGGCCGCCGTCATCGCGATGCCACTCCGCGTACATCCGCCAATGCGGCAGGTGAAGGCGAGAAGTTCATCAACCCCCGCATCATCGTCTCAACGTTGACAAAACGGATGGCCAAGGCACGCGGTTCCGCGGGGCCGGAACACGGGAGACCCACCGCGGTGGCGGATGGAAGGGCTGGGACTCACAAGACACTAAGAACAAAGGGGGGGGGCGAGGAGAGCAGATTACTGCGCAACTCGTCCTCATTGTGAACCACTACTCTGGGACGGAACTTCCATTTCCAGGTTTTTCTCTCGTTTTCCTTTATGTTTGTGTAGCCGAGGAACCGAAACGAGAACCCGGTCGAAAACGTGATGGGCGGGAAACGAGAGAAACCGCGAATGGCTCGGATGAAGGTTGGTGAATCTCGGATGAACGTATACAATGCCCACCAAACCCCATGAGAGACGTCTCTGTGGTCCTTGCTTGTATATATCAGATCCCCTGAAGACGGTCGTGGTAGTAAATGCGTCATTGTCTAACGAACTGCTTCTCATCGATATGCTCGTTGGTCAAGCAACCGGCTGTTCGAAAGGGACACTTCGTGCTGTTCACCTGCGTCATCTTGTTCCGGTGGCCGTGTCTTATCGTCTGAGGCGATGAAGCGGATGGCCGAGACCCGAAGGCGAAGGTTGGCATGAGGTCTTGTCGTGTGTGAGAATTGACGAGGCATCGCCTCTGATATTTGGAAAGTATGCGATCGCGTCAGGGTGGTGGGATGGCGACAGAGCGCTGGGCCATGCTCTAGGGGAACGTTTTTGCCGGTAGGAGTGTAGTTGGTGTTGCAGACGGCCGCAAGCAATGCTCAACTTGTGGGCGGCTGTGTAAGTCTGCTCATCTGAGACTGATGAGCGTAATGATCGAGACCCGGGAACGAGGAAGGAGGACGTGGTATGAGTCTTGAAAGAGAACCCCAGCAGACCGCAGTTGCAAAAGCCAGTCGTTGGATACGTCGAGTTTTGTGAAAGACATTGTGAACACGCGTCGTCGAAACGACGCTTGTTGATTCGAGGCGACTTGGTCCCGTACGGAGATTTCGGTGGCATTGGGGGAGTGGGCCTGAGGGTGGAAGATGGATGCTCTGTTTGATGCTAGCCGTAAATGCCCGGGGCGGAGCCGCCTGACAGAAGTCCGAACTCTCGGTCTACATGTACTCGAGGATCATGAGGGAAATGGTATCGTCGTGGCTCGTCTCCGGAACATCGGTAGTCGGTTGCGGTTCCATTGCTGTTCGAAAGAAAAGTAGAGAGAACAAATCGCAAAAGATCCACAAATAAAGTGAGAGAGATGAGAGCTGAGCAGGGACGTCTTTTCTTCGAAGAACGGGCAAAATCGTAAACTCGGTAGACGAGAAAGAGAGAAACGAAACAACACGGAAGGATTTTCGCCACCCCATCTCTAGTTATATACCCTCACCTTCAAAACAGAAATGCAAGAGGAGTGAGAGAGGGGCAGGGAGCGGACCCAAGTGCTGGCACAAAAAGCCAGTGCAACCAAAATTAAAAGAAGAATCTGCATGCCTAAAACTTTCTCCCCTGCTTCTCGTGTATGTGAGCGGCGGGGAGAGAGACATACCGGCGCCAGAACTCCAGCCCGCTTCCTGCGCTTCTGCTGTGACAGTCGCAGCTTTCTCTCTCTTTTTCTTGCCTCAACCGTGGGAGGTATGGTAGAGGGGGGGGGGGGGGGGGGGGGGGGGGGGGGGGGGGGGGGGGGGGGG
>JAOQIF010000618.1:4855-39194 GCA_026260285.1 Colletotrichum sansevieriae | reverse complement strand
TTTTTCTTGCCCCCACGGTGGGTGGTTTTTTTTTGCCCCCCCCCCCCCCCCCCAAAAAAAAAAAAAAACGCATGGATGGAACCAGAATATGCAAGATGGGAAACAAACGGTGTTTGCGCGAGGGACAGCGTACAGACTGGAGAGGGAAAACCAGACCACGGAAAGGTCTTTTTTGGTGGCAAGGGATTCATGAGTTCTGTGGGATAAGAGCACGCTAGCAGCAGCAGCAGCGAGGTCCGGCCCTGTTCTTGTATCTGTACAATGAGTTATGACTTACGCAACCCTACCTCAAAATACCCGATGCTGGACGTGGACTAGGACGCCCCCTTCGTCGCTTCACAGCTCACATCTTGGCTCCGGATGTAATACGTGGCTTCGAAGGCACGGAGAGCTGATACCAACGATAGGTGGAACGTCGGTGTATTTCGAGACGAAGGTTGCTAGCCAGTAAACATGGCTTACAGATGGGAAGGATGGGCCGCTGTGGCCGGCAGCGGCAGGATGGAAATCACCAGAAGGAAACGAAGTGTGCCTATCTTTCTGACATCCATGTTCTCTCTTGTCTCTCCATCGCCCCTCTCCAAGGGCGCCTTCCGGCGGGGCTGATAGGATTGTCTTAGTTGTCAGTTGGAGGATGGAAATCTTGGCTTCCGATGTGTCTCTACGCGTATTTCCTTCTTCGGGACTCTGGCATGGAAGTCCTTGACGACAAATATCTGAGCAGCCCGCGCTCGCTTCTTCATCGAACTAGCAATTCAACGGAGTGTCGTTGATACGCAATCATCATTCTCTTATTTTGGACCGTATTTGCGGCAACGTGGGACGAACGACGGGAAGACGGGATGCTTGCGGAATCCGTTGAGGAACCCGCCATGGAGAGATTGAAATGTCCGTGGATCTCGGAGAATGGAGATATTATTAAGAAAAAGTAATAATAAAAAAGGACTTGCTAATCTTCGCTGTTGATGCTACGGGTTCACGGACTCGATACCGGCAGGAGAGAGAGGGGGGGGGGGGTGCGTGTATGCGCACGATATGATTAGAGACGATCTTGCTTTGTAAGTTACTGTTTCTCAGAAAGCGGCAGCGGCAAATAATGCCTCTTCATCTCGGATGTTTTTTGTTGTCTTCTTCCTTGTTGTCTTTGGCCCGGTTTCGTTTCCGCCAAATCCCACAAACCTGGGACTGCGAAACGTCTGACCGGGGAGGCAGCCAGCAAATTTGGAAGAAGGAAGGCAAAGGCATACGACCACACAGAACGAATTAGAAAAACAGAGTTGGGACGTCCATTTGGAACAGACATAATAGTCAGTCAGCTACTTACTGCATCAGCCACTCAGACGCCACGGGAGGATGGGAAAAGAAGGTCTTACAGAGTGATTGAGACACGCGCGGGCACTTGTGTCAGAACATGTACGCCTCGGGAATGGCTGAGCGGCGCGGCATCTTAGCGTTGTTGATTTTGGGGGTGGGGGCGTTTAGAAGAGAACGGACGTCTGGTGTTCATGTTTGCAGATAGGAAATGACCATCCATATTTCTGGGAGTTTACGACTGGGACAATTCGGGGTAAAGGTTAAGCCGTCCGCGGCGAAAGATTCAGCGTTTCCTGTATTTTCGCATCCTATGAGACGGACGGTTGAGAAGACAAAAAAGAAGAGACGGCTTGCATAAACCACAGCATCGATGTTTGCAACTGTTCGTGGAAAAGCAAGATGACGTCGGTGAGAAAATAGCAATATTCTAGTTGAATCAGGCCTCGACTCCTTCGTGGCGGAGACTAGGCGAGTAGTAAGCAAGCTTGAAATTCCTGAGTTCATGTTGCAACGCAACCATTAAAAAACTTTGCACTGTGGAAGACTTCACCGTGTTCTGGATGCGTCCGTTGTCACATCTCAATACGCTTGGGATAATGTTGTGGACGGAGCAGCACGAGCGCTTTTCCAAGCCATTGCGTCCGAGCCGAACGGTTCTAGTGGGACCTCCAGCTTGGGTTCGTTTACTTTTTCGTCCCATCAGTCGAAGACATAGGGCGGAGGCTGTCATTGAATCAGCGCAGAGCCGTTCCGCGGCGCCGGCACGGTGGAAAGGGCTTTACGGTTGAGTTCGATCTGGCAGATGCCAATATGGGCCGCACAGAGTGGCGTATGAGATCGCAGAATAAAAGAAACAAAGAGGAGTTGACTTCATCAACTCGCCCTCTGGCGTGAAGATTGAGTGAGGGCTCTTGAAGTTGGGACCGTTCAAGGTCTGTGACGCCCGGTGTTGACGGAGCCAGCACGAACAAGCCAAGGCCGACGTTCAGGCGGCTGGGCAGAAGGCCATGCCCGATGTTCAGACGTTTTTTGATACTTCGTCCAGATGCCCGCTGATGAGACTAAACTTGGCGTATCAGAAGCTCCCGTATAAGGCCCACAAGCAGCAAATGCTGCTGACCACAGATGTTGAGACACCGGAACTGCAAATGAAGTGGAACAGAATAGATGGAGAGCGTTGATGGACACTCGCAACCTAACTTGGGTCAAGGCTGATGAAGAAAGCGGGAGCATCGCCTATCATGGGCTTGGGCGTTGGCATCTCGGCCGAGCATACAGAGCACGTAGCCTTAACAGGTTTTGCTTCAACCATCCACTCGGAATAGCCGCTGTAGATGCGAGAAAGCAAGCCCCGAAGCGTACAGCTGCGGTGTGCCATCTCGGGTAATGCGACAAGGTCGGCTGTCGCAAAGACTTCTCCGGCTGAGATGTTCTGCGTTTCGACTTGAGAGTTTCGCTCTTCTCCTGGTCTAATCGAATAGTTTCTCCAACTCGAATGGCCGTAAATTATCCATGATCATGGTTTAAGACTACGCTTCAGAGAAGCAGCCAGTTCCAGAACCATTTTCGGCGAAAGGAGCTGAAATTTAGAAACCACTGATTATTTCTCGAGAAAGAGAATCTGTGCTCGCAGATACGAGATATTCTAAACAAACAGATGCGGGGCAGCTGCCGACTTTCCTCAAGGTCGGAGCCAGGTGATACCGGTCATAAAGTATGCACGACGATCTCAAGCCTGCAGAAGACTTACGGGATGGTCTGCGTTGCATCAGGCCGGACGGCAAGCGGAAATCTGCTCTCTCGAAGTTTGGCAAGTCTTTCCGAGTCCGAGGCGCGCGGCCTGTTGAGAACTGGAGAGCTGGTAGTTCAAACATGCGCTAGCCGCCGAGGAACTTGTTCCCCATGGCCAGCTGCTGCTCCGAAATGTTTACGAGGAGACTGTCTCAACTAAGCCGGCAGCAGTGGGTCCTAGACTCTAAGGAAGCCCGAGAATGCGTGGGGAAATGCTTGGCCACGGTAGGTGTTGTGGAGATTGGTCGGCGGTGCGAATGCAGACGTCTGGGTGGGACAGATGGATGTCCGCCGTATCGGCGGAACCCACGGCGCCACGATATGAGACGTTGTATCAATTGTACTGACTGAGGAAGGATTCACGTCATCACTCCGTTGAGCATGTGAGCCGTGAGACGGGAAATGGCGGCAGGCGTTTACCTGTTCGGCTAGGGAGACGAACGCTCAAGAGGGTAAGGCATTCGTCGTCGTACAGAAGCGTCAACGTTCTTGGCAATCAGAGGCAGACGGGGAAAGTGGTTTGTCTGGGTTCCCGTTCCTTCGATATGGAGCCGTCGGAATGCTTGCTTGATGATTCCCACGATATGCAGGCTTCGGTGTGAACGATCCAAGGGAGTGGCTTTGGCTTGGCTGGGACGCGCCTATCAAAATCACCACTGTCTTCGGATGCAGATAGAAAAAGGGGATAATCAGTCCACTCAACAACCCTGGTGAGATTTCTGATGGCAAGTAGGCGCGCTAGATAGACGAAGCAAGGCACGACCTGCAGGTGTGGTCGGACGTCCGAAGACAGTGCCGCAGGGTTCGATGTGGACTGAATCGGTTTCTGAGTAGCGGTATTGTCCCGTTGTTCAACCGAAGCCGCCTGAGCACCGAGTTGCGCGCTTCTGAGGTCGTGGGGCTGAACAGGGAGAGAATACAGGCTGCCGGCCGCAGATCTTTGAGTGCTCGATTCATGGATTCATAGTATAGCCGCAAGACCCGGGTGCAGACTGCGATCAGGGCGCCGATGTGGCAGCGCAAGGTAGGGACAGATTGGGCGCTGAAGAGTTGCACGGCCAACCGGGAGTTCGGTCGTCGTAGCGGCAGCAGCGCGGTCGTTTTTGCTGCCGTACTCGGACTTCAAGACGTCGAGAGAGTCGCGCCGTGTTCCAACTGGACCCTTTGGGGGCAGCTTTCCGATGACAAAGTCCGGACGACGTGAGCAGAATGAGAGGTAATTGGTGGATGGCCTAGGCTGAGACTCGTGGGCAAGAGCCTGTAGCATACTTCTTGTTGGAGGGTAGGATGACGTGTGAATGTGTATCCATGGGCGGTTATCCGCACCCGCCTTCCCGTTCCCTCCTGGGCGAAAGGTGGTCTGAATCTGAATGTGGCAGCGATGGACAGGTGCCGAAAATAAGCCTATTATGGAAATGCGATCGCCGTTCGGTCCATGCCGGGCTCTGCCGGCTTGCCTGGAGAGGCGAAGGCAGTATGAGATGACAGGACGTCGATTCCGATCGTTTTCCGTGGCGGACAGCTGTCGACTCAATCGGGCGCGGCTTGGCCAATTGTCTTAGAGGGCGATCGATACGGAGTGCAAGACGACTCTGAACTCGGACTTGGGTTGTGTGATGGGCGGGTTATTCTGCAATCAGCCAGAAAGCCATGTAGTTGCGAACGAAAAGCATTCATGAGCCGTCGAGCCAAGCCATCAGAATCTATTTCCGCGAGACTAACCCTGCAATCTAGTTTGTTAGTTGCGTTTCGTTTCGCTTGGGGGCCGTTGGGAAAACACGATCAGTTGGCGCCCCCGTCTAAACGCAGGAAAGATTCGCATCGCCAGCTAGGTACTGCATAGGTAGGTAAGTTAGGGCTAAGCAACGCAAGGTCCCTCGGTTTTCTTGGTAAGGTAAGGTAGGGAGAGGGTGCATCTGCCGATGTTGTCGCAATATCAGGGGGTGGACCTGAGGGGCGTGAAGAAGATTGATCGCGCACACCTCCCAAAAAACCAAAAAGAAGAAACGTGGATGAGTTGAGGTGGGATGGATGGACAAGGTGAACGGGAAAAGGTGAGGTGAGAGGTGTGACTGGCCGTCCGGAGCGGGGTTGTCTTTCCAAGGATCCTCCGTAAGTCAGTCCAGGCGTGCGGGAGGCGGTCGGTCGTAAGGGCTGGAATCGCGCCGTAAACCACCCTGACTACCTACCCATCCTAGTTACCTTACCTGACCTATGTACTGAGGTTGCTGTTCCTGGGGGGCAACGGAGCAGGGAGGTTATGGAGCGCCCTCGGGCATTGATGGCCGCTAAGGTTTTGGTGGTTGAACGGCGGGCGTAGTGGAGAATTCGCTTGCTCAAGTGCCCGTGGTTTAGTTGTGCCGCGGTCAGCGAACACAGCGTCGCCGGACAACTCATCGGCGATTTCGCCATTGGTCCACCTGCAACAAGACGCCGCTAGAAACCCCAATTCTCTGTTTCCGTACTCATCTTGTAATTGCCACAAAAGCGATTCTCATCCTCATACTCATCTTCATCCTGTTAGAGGGGGCTGTACTGAGGCGAGGCCTGGATCCTCCTTTCCAGCTTGCCTGTCTCAACACTTGGTATCTCACTCTGCCATGTCCGTGATGGATCGTGGCAGCAGGGGGTCTGCTGGCCGTTGCCAAGGCCATGTTGGTCTTGGTGAGGCTGAGGATGGAACTTCGACCTGCAATCGACTCCCCGGGTGCAGCTTGCATGTCTAAGCTGTGAATTCGTTCTGCATCGTGCGATCGAAACGCAAAAGTCTGCTGAACAAGCAATTTGCGGCTGCTCCATGTCTAAGAATTGGCTATCTGTTAACTGTTGCTCAGGCGGGGCGTCTTCAACATGGCGATCGTCGTTCATAGTCTCTCGCGGCCGAGGCAGTAGAAGACCCGTCAATATCCGTCCCAAATACGGGCTTCCATTTTACGACCGCCCCAGATACCAGTAGAAGTCGATCTTCGTACGACTTGGTGCGTTATTGGCCGTTGGGTCCTGAGACCCAAAGGGGCTTGAGGTACTCAAGTAGTAGCGCTGTGTGCTGTGTGTGGGCTTGTCCGTCCGCAACGCTCACCTGAAAGTCGGCTGTCGCAAGTAGTTGACGAACCTTTTCCGTGCTCCTTGACACTGCAGCCGTGGCCGTGTATACTGATAGCAGCGGCAGATAGACCTCAGAATCACCCGCAAAATGCAGTCTTGCCTGTAACCAGTATCCGCAACTGGAACAAGCGTGAGTCGGATATATCGCATCCAAGAGAGGGATTGCCCTCGAATCACAGCCCATAGCTCTGGGACTGATGCCAGCTGTCGAGATGAATACCACACCAGGCATGCGTATCGCACATAGCCTACGTCTGGTAGATTGGCCACATTTCAGGGCCGACTAAATACACACCCAATTTGCCCTCGTTCGATAGGCATCCCACGCAAAGAGACGCCCCTATGATCTTCCATGCCTCTTTGAGGTCATTCAACAAGGAATGAACCCGGGAAGCGGAGCCAGCAGCGTTGCTTGAAGCTGGGGACAGCATAGAAGAGTAGAGCGGAAAGGAAAGACGAGTAAACTTTACCCGGGAAGATCAAAATACGAGGGGTTGCACATCGCTGATGATCCTTACAACGAGAAACCTTCTTAATAGTGCGAGAGCAATTTCAAGACTACTGCATAGTATAACCCGAATCATAAGGCTGCTGGTTGCGGTACTGTACAGCAGACCGTAGACTGCAGGTTGCGTCGGTAGTGTCTTGGTCCCAGTCTCGTCTCATTGTTGATAAAGGCCATGGTCCTTGGGTTCTGGATCTTGGCCTTGGACATGGTCGAGACATGTGTAGAGTGTGATTCTACCTTAAAGGTTCGTTGCATAGATAATCGAGCTGCAGAACACAGTGCTTTGAAGTTGTTGTTGTTCGTGGTCGTTGCCGCTGCTGCTGCCGTCGGACCGTTGTGTTCAGATCCGCCTGCGGCTTCCAATCACTTCTGGAAGAATAAGCAAGCGTAGATTTTGGTGCCGCGATTTGCGGTGCACAATTAATGTGCTTTAGCAAATCGTATCTCAGAGCGGCAGGCCTAGGACAGAACGGCAGTACGTGGCGTGAGGTATGAAGGTGCGGATGCGACGTCTGTTCTGTCAGTGTGCCGGCTTTGCCAACGAAGTGTTTTTGGGCGTCATCCATGGACGAGAGGGCCTTCGGACGAAACGCGAATCCCAAATCGGCTTCGTGGTGTAGTGTATCGCTGGTCTCTGCGAACGCTGGCTGTTTGACTAGTGGTCTTGGTTTGACAAGTAGTGCCATTGCGA
Source organism: Colletotrichum sansevieriae (assembly GCA_026260285.1). Taxonomy (NCBI): domain Eukaryota; kingdom Fungi; phylum Ascomycota; class Sordariomycetes; order Glomerellales; family Glomerellaceae; genus Colletotrichum; species Colletotrichum sansevieriae. The sequence goes on along the minus strand of JAOQIF010000618.1, from coordinate 31,785 downwards.
GGGGAGCGATAGACGAAGTCAAGAGGAAACAGGAGACGAGAGTTGGGAGGTGACTGAAGAGAGGGTGTGTCTCTGTCAGTGGCCATTCTGAATTCTGCCCGTCTCTCCTCTCCCGCTGCTGCTGCTGCTGCTGCCGCCGCCGGGTCTTATCGTGCATTGGGCGAAGGCAAGTAATTAGGTGCGCGCGTGTTTCCGGTGATGGATGGGAAAACTGTCTCCACCTTTCCCAGACCGCAGATGAAGGCGACCGAGTGGAATCGAGAAGGCTCAAGACGCGGTCCATGGTATAGCGCGGCAGGGCCATGGCGTGAAGTGGCGTGTCGAAGAATAGCACAGAAGAGGCCGAAATAAGGAACTGGACGATACAATCGAGGTCGACGCTCAATTACCTTAGCATAGTAAGGACCTGTAGGACACCTGAGGTAAGGACCACCCTAGGTGAGGACTGCAAAAGACCGGACGACTTCAGATAATACCTCAGGAAACGGAGCCAAGCCGGAGCCCTTGCCTTGGCGCCTGCCCAAAACAAGCTTAGGTGCGGAAAGGGGAGCGAGACCCAGTGTTGCTAAGGTTCCATGCGCTACCAGGACTAGCTTTGTCTGTGTCTAATGTACCTTGCGTTAGACTATCGCGCTTTGTTAGTGCGGTGGAGGTTTGAGCAGGCGCGGAATACACTACACGTTCAGTCCACGGCCTTCTTGTTCTTGAGGCTAAGGAAAGAAACCATGCAAAAAGACTGCACCTCTCGCACGTCTGCACTTCTGATACTGGCTAAGGTACTGGCCGTGAGAGCTGGAAATAGGTGAGGTAAGGCACGTAAGGGGGGGACATAGGTGCCGGCCTTCTTCGTCTTCCCGGAACATCCATGGCCCGCACGGCACCGTGGCTCTCTCTGACCTCCGGCCCATCTTAGTGTCGAGGTAAGGCGCCATACGACGCGTGGACCGCTCTTTCCCCTTTCCTTTACGCTTCGTACTTGAGCCTCTCTCTTAGCCTTCCTGACTTACTAATTATCGCCTTTACTACGTCCATGCTCTGCAGATGCAATTGAAGAAAACAAAAATCGAGGAACCTGATGGGGAAGCTACCTAGGAAGGTCTCTCTCCACAGTGCAGGCACTGGGGCCATCCCTACCTATCAGAGTTCCACCTCAGAGCATGGAGAGCCCACTTTCCCACTTAGGCAAGTACTTAGAAGGAAGTACCTTCTCAGACCAATTCCGCCGCGGCACGCGCTGTCTTCTCCAAGAGGTACTTCAGCCTCAGGTATCCCTGTCTTCACCTCAAAGTGCCTCCATTGGCATGGCAGTGGAGAAGGCTGCACCAGCCACCTCAGGCAGCCAGACCAGGACCCGACAGACAGCTGGGCTGCCGACGACGTCTGTCAGTCACCCACCTTTTTTCCGAGCTTCAACAACATGCGTCCAATTGCTGCCATCTCGACATCGCTCGCGACGTCCATATGCAATTCACCTGCAACGGCCATCATCCGCATCTCAAATCATGCTATTCTCCCCCTTTTGCGCCAAAATCATGATCGTCCATTGGCCCTCTGCTGCCCTAAGGAAGGGGGCGTGTGGTGTGTCTGTTTCTATCTCTGGGTCCATCTCGCTTTGGCAATATCCTTGGGGATGTCCGTCGGACAAAGCGCTGACATCGCCCACCCCCACAACACACGACCCGAGACCCAAGATCCAAGACCGCGCCGACGCACCGCTCAGTACCGCATCGCAGATTCGACCAGACTCACCCTGTTCACCTCTCCGCCTCGAATCCCCATGACTGCCGCCCATGTCTGAGAATCAAACAGGCTTGCCTCCCCTGTTCTGTCAGTTGGCCAGGTGGGGATTCCGAACCGCCCGCTGTGTGAGTGCCGATGGGCTGCCCCGTCGTCCATCGCAGTCAGCCGCCGTCAGGCTCGTATTTGCGGAGTTTCACCCGACCGTTCTTGCTGGTGCGGTATTCTGCTGCACTGCATGGCCGTGTTTCGCATCTCCATCTTGCTTACCTCTTCAGAACTGTCGTCACGTCTCCCAGTGCAGCCTCGAAGTGGTCCGGTCTCAATCCACCTCTGCCGACAGCGTACGTCCTGGTAGATGCCTCTTCGAGAAGCATCGAGAGCATCCTCTACCCGGCAACATCCCAGCACAGCAGTAGCCTAGCTTACGTTAATCGACCTGTTCTCTTCCCAGACCCGTTTCACCCCATGTGATCCGCCTACGGTTCTTGTTACATCGCAGATCGAAACTTGTTACTATTCAACATCTTCGATTCTAGGACCATCGAAACGTGTCTTGTTAGGAACCTCGTCGTTTTGCCGCCTCGCCCGCCTAATACCTATCGTAGTCAGGCCGTTTCCGCGGCCTATCTGGTCAAGTTGACACCGTTGGCCCTGGCTAAATCTCCGACGCATTCGTATTGTCACATCATGTCGGCTCCAGTAGGCCTTGACATGCATCACGGATTGGCCCAGTCACTGCTTACTTCCAAGCACAGTCATAGATGCGCGCTGTCAAAATCTCCGATGCACACAAACCTCGCGATCCACACGCCCGCCCTTTCTCGCTCTGCGGTGCTGGACTGGGCGTGGGCAGAAGTGGAATCGAGGGCAAGCCTGAGAGATATGGGAAGAATGAGTGAGCAGAGCCGTGTGCTCTGCCCTGCTGTGCTCGAGATGCTGCGCTGCGGCGCAATTTGGTCCTTTCTCCGTCTGTCCGCTTGCCCGTTCTTCTCCCAGCAAAGAGGAGCTGGCGTAAGGAAGCCCGTGTGGCGGCCTCGATCGCATGCCCTGAACCAATGGGCCTCGACCGATGCGGCAAGACAGCGAAAATCATCCATCAGCTTCGGTCACCGAAAAAGCTCAGGGCCGGACTCACGCTATCCACCCCGGCAAGAAAAGACGGGCCAAGTGGGTAGGAAGGGAAGGGGTGCGAAGGGGCGTGCGTCTACATGGGATGCCTTTCACTCACCCCCCTTCACTTCACTCCCTCTACCCAGCATGTGTTCCATGTATCCAATTCTGAAATCCATCAGCCATGACATTGACAGCTGGATTGATTATTTCGGGAGGAGGCCCATTGTTGGCTTTGGTCTGCACACCCACTAGCATCCAACGACTCAATCATATAAGTTCAAGTCTATCTCCCCGGCATCAGTCAGTCCCTTTCTGGTTGGCACACCGAACCCTCAACACCTAGGAAATCTATGTCGACAACCTTTCAAGATGGCCGACAAGATGTCTTATCTCCTCTTCGGAGATCAGTCTCTTGATACCCATGGATTCCTCGCCGAGTTCTGCCGCCAAGGGAATCCGAGCACTCTCGCGAAGACGTTCCTCGAGCAGGCTGGCCAGGCTTTGAGGGAGGAGATCGATGGTTTGGGGAAGTTGGAACGGTCGAAGCTTCCCAACTTCCTGACCCTCCGCCAACTCAACGAACGATACCACGCCCAGAGCATCAAGCATCCGGGTATCGACAGTGCCTTGCTATGCATTACCCAACTGGCTCATTATATCGAGTACGTTGCCCTGCGGCTCTGCCTGCCACCGCTCCACCTTGTCGAGTCACAAGGCGGAAGGTTCACAGATTAGCCACTAACACTTTCACAGCCGCACCGAGAAGGAGCCTCTTGATATTTGCGTTCACGAGCACACTTTCTTCATGGGTCTTTGCACGGGGCTCTTCGCCGCCGCTGCCATCGCCTCGACCCCTTCAGTCTCTACCTTGATACCTCTCGCCGTTCAGGTAGTCCTCATGGCCTTCAGAACTGGCACACACGTCGGTTCGTTGGCCGAGAGGCTTAGCCCGCCGGTCGGTCAATCTGAACCCTGGACCCATATCCTTCCTGGCCTGAAGGAAGTTGATGCCAAAGAGGCACTATTTAATTTCCATGAATCTAATGTAAGCGCCTCCCGGGGTCATCTGCGCCGCGGGCGAATTCTGACTCTCTCCTAGTATATCCCCGTCGCCAGCCAAGCATACGTGAGCGCTGTGTCGGCATCAAGTCTGGCCATCTCTGGACCGCCAGCAACTCTCAAGGCTCTCGATGACCAAAATGTCTTCGGCGTGAAGTCGACGGCAATTCCCGTTTACGGTCCCTACCATGCATCTCACTTGCACGGCACCGCCGACATCGACAAGATTCTCCGTCTCAGCGACCCCAAGGTCGTTGAGGTTCTGGAAAACACCAAGCCTCGCTCCGCTATCATGTCTGGCACCAAGGGCATCTGGTTCGCCGAGACTGATACTAAGTCTCTGCTCCAAGCTGTTGCCCACGAGTGTCTCGTCGATGTTCTTCAATTCCAGAAGGGCATCGACGGTTGCATCGAGACTGCCCGCGACTTTGAGGGATCGACGTGCCTTGTCATCCCCTTCGGCCCCACACATAACGCTGAGACTCTTTCCAAGGTCATCAAGGACAAGACCCAACTTGACGTCATCGTCCGCCCCGGTCCCAAGATCACCAGGGAAAGTTTTAACTCGAAGATTGGAAACCACGGTCCCAGCGGAAAGTGCAAGCTGGCTATCGTTGGTGTGGCCGGTCGTTTCCCTGACGCGGCCAGTCACGAGAAGCTTTGGGAGCTTCTCTCCAAGGGCCTCGATGTTCACAGAGTCGTCCCCGCGGATCGCTTCCCTGTGGCAACTCACTACGATATCACCGGCAAGGCCGTCAACACTAGTCACTCACAGTACGGATGCTGGATTGAAAATCCCGGTTACTTCGATCCCAGATTCTTCAACATGTCTCCCCGTGAGGCTTTCCAAACTGATCCCATGCAACGTATGGCCTTGACGACCGCCTATGAGGCGCTCGAGATGTGTGGGTACGTTCCCAACCGCACGCCGTCCACTAGATTGGACCGTATCGGTACCTTTTACGGCCAGACTTCCGACGATTGGCGTGAAATCAATGCCGCTCAGGAAGTAGACACCTATTACATTACGGGTGGCGTCCGCGCATTCGGCCCCGGTCGCATTAACTACCACTTCGGCTTCAGCGGACCGAGTTTGAACATAGATACGGCTTGCTCCTCCAGTGCCGCGGCACTGAACGTTGCCTGCAACTCCTTGTGGGTCAAGGACTGCGACACTGCCATTGTTGGTGGTCTGTCTTGCATGACCAACCCCGATATTTTCGCTGGTCTCAGTCGTGGGCAGTTCTTGTCCAAGACTGGACCTTGCGCCACTTTCGACAATGGTGCGGATGGTTACTGTCGTGCTGACGGCTGCGCTTCCGTCATCGTCAAGCGCCTGGATGATGCCATCGTCGATAAGGACAACATTCTTGCCGTGATTTTGGGTACGGCCACCAACCACTCGGCCGACGCTATTTCCATCACCCATCCCCACGGCCCCACGCAGTCTATCTTGTCTAGCTCCATTCTCGATGAAGCTGGTGTCGATCCTCTTGACGTTGACTACGTGGAGATGCACGGTACTGGTACCCAGGCCGGTGATGGCACCGAGATGGTTTCCGTCACCAACGTCTTCGCTCCTGCCGATCGCAAGAGACCTGCTGACCGTCCCCTCTACCTTGGTGCTATCAAGTCCAATGTTGGTCACGGCGAGGCTGCATCCGGTGTTACGGCTCTCACCAAGGTTCTGATGATGATGAAGCACAACGCCATCCCGCCTCATGTCGGTATCAAGAAAGAGATCAACAAGACCTTCCCCAAGGATCTGTCGGAGCGTAACGTCAACATTGCCTTCCACATGACTCCATTCAAGAGGAGAGATGGCAAGCCCAGACGTATCTTCGTCAACAACTTTAGCGCCGCTGGTGGTAACACCGGTCTGCTGCTTGAGGATGCTCCTCAGCTCAAGGCCGCTGAGGTTGATCCCCGCAATGTCCAGGTCATTACCGTGACTGGAAAGTCCAAGGCTGCCATGATTCGCAATGCCGAGAGACTTGTCGCTTGGATGGAGCAGAACCCCCAGACTCCCCTCGCCCACGTGGCGTACACCACCACTGCCCGTCGTATTCAGCACTATTGGCGCATGAATGTTTCTGCCTCCGACCTTCCTGAGGCTCAGCGCCTTATTAAGGACAGACTCAAGGAAAACTTCACACCTATCTCCACTCAGCAGCCAAAGGTTGCCTTCATGTTCACTGGACAAGGTTCCCACTACGCCGGCCTCGGCAAGGACCTGTACGCGCACTACCGTGTGTTCCGTGACAGCATTGACGAGTTCAACCAGCTTGCTCAGATTCACGGGTTTCCTAGCTTCCTGCCTCTCATTGACGGCAGCGAGCCTGACGTCACTAAGCTTTCTCCCGTCATTGTCCAGCTCGGACTTTGCTGCTTCGAGATGGCTCTTGCTCGTCTCTGGGCCTCTTGGGGTATTCGCCCTGCTGCGGTCATGGGTCACTCTTTGGGAGAGTATGCCGCTCTCAATGCTGCTGGTGTTCTGTCTGCTAGCGACACCATCTACCTCGTTGGAGCCCGCGCTCAGCTCCTCGTCGAGAAGTGCACTGCTGGCACTCACGCCATGCTCGCCGTCACTGGTCCTGTCGACGCTGTTATGGAGGCTCTTGGTTCCCAATCTGAGGCTGTTAACGTGGCTTGCATCAACGGACCCCGCGAGACTGTTCTCAGCGGCGCTTCTGCCAAGATAGGCGAGATTTCTTCTCAACTCGGCACCGCCGGCTTCAAGTGCACTCAGCTCAAGGTGCCCTTCGCCTTCCACTCTGCTCAAGTCGATGCCATCTTGGACGACTTCGAGACGTTGGCGCGCTCTGTAAGCTTCGAGGTTCCCCAGGTTCCCATCATCTCTCCTCTTCTCGGAAAGATGGTTGAGAACGAACCCATCAATGCTGCTTACCTCCGCAACCACGCCCGCGATGCTGTGAACTTCCTTGGCGGCCTTGTCCACGCTCAACAGTCTGGCTCCATTGACGAGAAGACCGTATTTCTTGAGATCGGTCCTCACCCCGTTTGCGCCAACTTTGTCAAGTCCTCATTCGGCATCAGCTCTGTGGCTGTTCCCACTCTTCGTCGCAATGAGTCCACCTACAAGGTTCTCAGCAACACACTGTGCACTCTGCACACTGCTGGTATCAACCTGGACTGGGATGAGTTCCACCGTGACTTCACTGAGTGTACTCGTCTCCTTGACCTTCCCACCTACTCTTTCGACGAGAAGAATTACTGGCTTCAGTACACTGGTGATTGGTGTCTCACCAAGAACCGTGGCCCGGCTGCTGTCAAGGCTCCTCTGCAGATTGAGCCTGCGAAGCCGAAGCTCTCGACCACTTCCGTCCACGCCATTACGAACGAGGACATCAAGGGTGACATTGCCATCATTGAGACCGAAACAAACCTCTCTCGCCCCGACACCCGCCCTCTTGTCGAGGGTCATTTGTGCAACGGCGCGCCTTTGTGCCCGTCGACTCTCTATGCCGACATGGCGATGACCATCTGCGACTACGCCTACAAAACGCTGCGTCCTGGCACTGAGAATGTTGGTCTGAATGTCGCCAACGTTGAGGTTCCCAAGACTCTCATTTTTGACGAGAAGCTTGATGCCCACATTCTCCGGACTACCGTCACTGCCAACGCTGCGCTTGGCTACGCTGATGTCAGCTTCCACACTGGCGAGGGATCCAAGAAGACTGAGCATGCACACTGCAAGGTTGTCTACGGCAGCACCGAGCAATGGGCTGACGAGTTCGAGCGCGTTAACTACCTCATCAAGGGTCGTGTTGACGCTCTTGAGGAGGCTGAGCGCCAGGGCAAGGCTTCTAAGATTAGCCGTGGATTGGCCTACAAGCTTTTCTGCGCTCTTGTCGACTATGACCTCAAGTACCAGGGTATGGAAGAGGTAATTTTGGACAGCAAGACTTGCGAGGCTACTGCCAAGGTTACTTTCCAGACCACTGAGAAGGATGGAAGTTTCTTCTTCAACCCCTACTGGATCGATTCCTGCTGCCACATCTCTGGCTTCATTATCAACGGTACCGATGCCGTCGATTCTCGCGAGCAGGTCTTCATCTCTCACGGCTGGGGTTCCCTCAGATTTACTGAGAAGCTTGATCCCAAGAAGTCTTATCGCTCTTACATCCGCATGCAGCCTGTCAAGGGTACCAAGATGATGGCGGGTGACGCCTATGTCTTCGATGGTGACCGTATCATCGGTGTTGCCGGCGACGTCAAGTTTGCTTCCATCCCTCGCAAGGTCCTCAACATGGTTCTCCCTCCTCGTGGACGTGCTCTCGCTGGAGCCGCACCGGCTCCCGCTGCCGCAGCTAAGGCTGCTCCCGCTAAGGCTGCCCCCAAGGAGAAGGCTAGCAAGGGTACCAAACAAGTCACCGCCAGCAACCTCAAGACTGTCAATGCCAAGCTTGCTAAGCGGTCTGTTGTTCAAGACGTCTTTGACATTCTGGCCAAGGAAGTTGGTGTCACTCAGGACGAACTTGCCGACAACATCGCTTTTACCGATTTGGGTTGCGACTCATTGATGGCTTTGACCGTCTCTGGTAGAATGCGTGAGGAACTTGACATCGATATCGATTCCCATGCTTTCGTCGAGTACGCCACCATCGGTGCCTTCAAGGCCTTCCTGGCCCAGTTTGAGACTCCTGGTCGGAAGGACAGCTACGTCCAGGACTCTGGCGATTCCAGCGGCTCAGTGTCGGAGACCCCTGAGCTCGAGTCTGACTCGAACGTGACTACTCCTTACGAGGAGAGCGATCGTTCGGTCAAGGGTGAGGTTGACGACGAGGCCAACAGTGATTTACAAAGCATCCTTCGTGACACCATCGCTTCCGAGATGGGTGTCGAGGTTGACGAAATCGTCGCCGCTCCCGATCTGGCCGCTCTCGGCATGGACTCCCTGATGAGTCTTTCTATTCTCGGCACTCTTCGCGAGAAGTCCGGTATGGATATCCCCAACGACCTGTTCGTCACCAACCCTTCTCTGCTCGAGGTTGAGAAGGCTCTTGGCTGTGGTCCGAAGCCCAAGCCTGCGGCTGTCCCCAAGCCCGCCAAGACTGCTTCTGCTCCCCGCCGCGAGCCCAAGGTCCAGCCTACTAAGGAGATCAACACCCACCCTGGTAATACGACCGCCTCCATCACGAAGCCTCCTCCGCCTAGAGAGATTGTCGACAACTACCCCCACCGCAAGGCTACCTCCATCCTTCTTCAGGGTAGCACTCGCACCGCCACGAAGAACCTGTGGATGGTTCCTGACGGATCCGGCTGCGCCACCTCGTACACCGAGATCAGCCAGATTTCTTCTGACTGGGCTGTGTGGGGTCTCTTCTCTCCCTTCATGAAGACTCCTGAGGAATACAATTGCGGTGTCTACGGCATGGCCTCCAAGTTCATTGAGGCCATGAAGGCTCGTCAGACTAAGGGCCCTTACTCTTTGGCCGGTTGGTCTGCGGGTGGTGTTATTGCCTACGAGATCGTCAACCAGCTTACGAAGGCTGGGGAGACTGTCGACAACCTCATCATTATCGACGCTCCTTGCCCCATCACCATCGAGCCTCTTCCCCGCAGTCTTCACGCCTGGTTCGCCGAGATCGGCCTCCTCGGCGAGGGTGATGACGAGGCTGCCAAGAAGATTCCTTCCTGGCTTCTCCCTCACTTCGCTGCCAGTGTTACTGCGCTGAGCAACTACACTGCCGAGCCTATTCCTAAGGATAAGTGCCCCAACGTCATGGCCATTTGGTGTGAGGATGGTGTTTGCCACCTGCCTACCGACCCTCGCCCGGACCCATACCCTACAGGCCATGCTCTGTTCCTCCTGGACAACAGGACTGACTTCGGCCCTAACCGCTGGGACGAGTATTTGGACATCAACAAGTTCCGCACCAGGCACATGCCTGGTAACCACTTCTCCATGATGCACGGCGACTACGTAAGCTTACTCATTCATATACCTTCCTTCAACACCAGCTAACTCCTACTACAGGCCAAGCAACTTGGAAAGTTTATTCGTGAAGCGGTCTGCGAGTAAGGAAAACTTCATAGCGGAATGTATACGAGCACAAACATTGCAGGTAATAGAAGGGACACGGGACATTACATGATATGCGAGCATGGATATGAGACTGCTTTTTTTCTCGATCATTGTTTTTCTTATTTCTTGTCATCATCTTATTCCATCTTGTCTTAACATTGATATCCGCTCCCTGTACTAGTGCGACAGCATACAAACGAATCATTCCTTATTCATGTGGGATAGTATAGGAGGAAGGAACAGGGGGAAAGGACACAGGCAAATGACTTGGGCGTTGTTTTTTCCTGGATTGGAATCGGGAGCGTCACAAAGTACTGTCTCATAATCGGCTCGCGGCGGCTTTTCCTTTGGTCATGACTATCTCTTTCGCCTTTCCTTACACACTCATGGTATCTGGCGGTGTTTAAGTGTCTAGGTTTTCTCTTGGTTCAGAATGGTTCATAGACTGTACGCTTCAAGTAGTCGTACTGCCCCTTAAGATAGTAGCACTCTCGAGTTTGAAAACACGGAAGTCAAAACACATTAGTTGCCTCCTCAGTAAGACTTCTAGTCATTTGCTCATGGCGAATGCGCTCTGTGTCATGCATCTCATGCCCTAATGACATGTCTAGCCTTCCCCTCACATCGTCGAGAACTCTTTACACGTGTTGGTGGCCACCATTTCGCATCTGCCCTACTAAACGGTTTGTTCTTGAAGGAACCTTGCGACGGAGATTCTACTTTCTAACCGTTTGTCTGGCACATGGGGCATATGCACACGGCACATGGATAGGCAACCATCAGCCCATCACAAGGACGCGGAAAAAAAAATCCGGTCCATATCTGTATCTCTACTACGAACCATCATGAGCCGTGATCCTACTAAAGCTGCTTTGCTGCCGCTTTAGGGAAAAGGCTTCGCCGTGAAAGCACAAAAATTGCCAGACAATACTGGCCCCATGTAGTGTATTATTATTCATGGGCTCGTAGCCTGCGTGAGTGCTGTGATGATCTTCATGGATACGAAGTAGAGAGAGAGCATAGACCAGAGAAACAGCAATGAGAGTAGCCTCTTGAGTGCACACAAATCTCCCATGTCAGGTAGCGAGTTTATTCGGTGCTCAAATCTAGAGCCGTCTGGTCTATACCGTCGTCAAGCATCATCACGTTGTCACTGACTCTCATATATCATTGGTTACAATTCATGGATCCGAGGAGAAAAACATTAAGAGAAAATCATATAACGCCCCCCACCCCCCCAAAAAAGGCGCCAGCGAACCAGCCCCTGAGTACACCTGGTTTCCATTTATCAGAATCCTGAGCCTGATCTGGTGATTTTTTTTCCTTCTTATTTTGTCGTCACGTTCGTCTTTGGACTCTCCTTTATGTTTGCTGCGTGGTCCCTGCATTGGGGCTGGGGCTGTCTCTTGTCATCCCTAGTATCCCTTCCGTCACCTCCTCCACCCCACCTCCTCCTCATCATCATCATCATCATCATCCTCCGCGCGTCCTGTTATCTGAAGCGCAACAGAATTCAACGATGCAAAGGAAAAAGGTAAGGGTTGGGCTTAGCATGGCATATCAACAATGCATGCGATGCGATGCGAGAAACACGAGACCTAGGTTTCTCTGCTTTCCCACCCACCCCCCGGCGAGACGTTGCCAGCCTGTTCAATCGGCAGACGCCCCGCGGTCTAGGCCGCGACCCTCTTGTCCTTTTCAACATGTACGAATACTTCTCTTGTCTTGACTTGACTGACAACTGTATCCATGGGCTCACCGATCTTGATCCTGAGGCCATGTGGCTCATGTCTTCCGGCATTTGTCCACCTTCCCCGCTCGCTTCATGGCAACAGTCTTGAAGACGGTGCCGTCGTCGACATACATGGTACATGGGGGCCCCCGCCTAGGACAAAAAACAAAGGACTTGAGACACTACCCACAGACAATTTGCATTCCTGGAGGAACCTTGGAACCCCTCACCCGAGGCTCTACGGGTCGCCCTTTACCCAAGGCCGTGGAGCCTCAATATTCCAACCGCCATGCCAATCGTCTTTATGGTGTTCATGCGCAGCGCTTCCTTTCCTATGTCCTTGTCTGAGTCTACACACCAAACCCACCGCAACCCAGGGCACTGCTCTCACTTCAACCACCCTCTGCCTCTGCGCTTCCCCTGGTCTTCATCCCACGCAGCGCGCTATGGCTGCGGCTCACCCCTTGCGTGATGGCTCTTACGTGCGGGGTTGGATCAAGGCCCGCCCCTCCGTCTCAGGGTTTTTGCCATGCTTCTCGTGCCGTTATGTCTTAAACAGATCCATCTTTTGTCTCTCTCCCCCAACGCGAAAGAAGCTCTTTCCGCGAAGAAGTCTTCCTCCATCTATCAAAAACCGTCAGCTTATGCGTTTTTATGTCGTCATAGGCACATCACTCATGTTCAGGCGAACAAGACTGGCGAGTAAGACATCAGCAGACGGCCGCAGAGAAAGGATGCATCATCTATCTATATGTTTCGTGACTTGGGAGGGTCATCTTCCTGACACGACCTGCAGTGTTCGGCATCAAAGAATCAGTTGGGATGCGAGGCGGCGCTTCGAGGACGTGGGTTAATACCACCGTTGCGCTGAGGCGCAGTGCTTGGTTGGTCTTTGTCGGTTGCCGCGCTCTTGGATATGGTCATGCATGAAGTATGCACCATTTTCTTCCAGTCCGGGATGAAAATGCCAGGTCCCAGCCGCTGCAATGCCCCGTCTTCGCGATGCGAGCTCGCTTCGTGAAGCGATATCCTCCATGTCGGATCTCCCGCGTCGATCGATCCACCTTGATGAAAGCCTTGGCCTGCGGCTCCCCGTCGGTGAGGAGCAGTATATCGGCATAATCTCATGTTTGTTTATCGTATATTGCGCTCAGCTCGCTGATCGTGTTCTTGCAGCATCGCAGCGCAGGTATTGTCTTGCGGTTGTGAGGCCCCGGTTGCAACGCTGGACTAAAGAGAATACCCCCCTTGATGGGCCCCACCCAGCCAGCTTGTGCGACATCCAAACGGGTCTTCAAGTCGCCTCGGTTGCATCTATGACCGCTTGAGCCCTGAGCCGGCGAGATAGACCGCGAATGCCACGAGAACCTGGCTTGCGAGTCCTGTGACTCGGACTATCGAGTGCTGTGTCACGGCTGAAAAAAAACACGAGAACATGTGGCAAAGGTCTTTTGAGGGGCAAGATGCGGCCCAACGATGCATCAGAAGTCCGCACTTGTGTATAACACTCAAATCCCGGAATCCTCAAACCCTACCGACGGCGCGTGCCGCAGGGAAACACTCCGATCGCTTGTCGGCTGCCCTGCAATTCACCTTCAAACCCCGAAGCTGTGTGCGGTGAAATTGGCAGTCACACGGCGCGTTTGAGGCACCAGCCTCCCTGTCGGGCGTAAAGCAAGCGACAAGGGGCAGGCCCTTTGCTTTCCTGAATGTCATCGTCATCAAACCTGCACCATCGCGCTGCTGTACCGGCGTACCGTGAGCGCGGCGCCCGGAGAACCCACCGACCGAGGGGGGCCACGAGGAGGAAGAGCCCGACTCTGCGGACTCGTCGCGCGACAGGACGCCGAATTGGATTCGTTTTTTGTTCTCGTCTTGGACGTCAAGACTCAAATTTAGGCCCAACTAAGAGCTTGCAGCGGTCGCACCGCTGCGGTCAACTGCATTTCGGCTGGGGACTCCTGGCTGCCTCAGTCAGGCAACGCAGTGCAGTTGGGTCCCAGGCCCGAAAGTCCAATTGCCTAGACATCGCGAGGACCCGTCGCATCCGGCGCAAATAATTGGGCTTTCGCAGTTTCGACCAGTCTGTGGAGGCCAGGTAGAAGTCCCGCTGCAGTCACTCCAAAGCTTTCAGTTCTGACTGGCGGCTGTTGGCAGACCAGGCCTCTATCTCAAAGGATTGCCCTCGTGTAGTCTCTCATCGCGACTTCGGTCTTTGGTTGAGTGACTCCCGGTGCGTGCTGGGTATCGTCAGTGGTGATCTACCGTTCCAGCCCCTCAGAGCATGTAGACTCACGATGAAGCAGTCTTTCGTTCATGGAGACTATGGCTGCGCCTAGAATGGGACTAGAAATGAATTGACCAGCAGTAGCGTGCGTTGCCGCATCCTCAGCGATGCAATTACCTTGTATATTTCGCGAGCCACGCCCTGCGCACACTAGATAGTGTGATAGACTCGCATCTGGAGTGAATCCGGGCGGAGCGAACAGCCGTAACACGAGCACAAATTAGTGGGATCCCTGTCGTTTATACCATCCATCGTAAAAACGTCGGGTTCGGCCATGACTGCGACTTGAATAGCTCTGGGGAACTGAGCTGGGCCAAGTGGCTCGCGCCGTCGCAATCGACCAGGAATAGAGCACACGGAACACCAGAATGGTTGCGACTAGCAGAAGGTGGCCCGTACCTGACTCTGTTGTCGTTGTTTATTGCAGCTAAACCTGTTGATCGAAGCAGTAGCTAGGCGCCGTTGGACACGGCTCCAGGGGATGTGCACAAACCAAAACACGTTCCATTTGTGTTGCCTTCAGGTTCGGGGGCTAAGAGGATGTTTCTCGTGAGATGATATGAGGAACTCAACTTCTCGAAAACAGTCTTGTTTAGTCTGTGGGTATACATCCATTTTGTTCTTTGTGAGGCCTTTCCAAGCATCAATTTCGGGCTGAGGAACTATCTCTGACGGCTATTCACAGCCACATGCAACTCAATGCTTGCACTCAACAGGGGACGTAGATTTTTGGTTTTGATATGGACCAGTCTTTTCTTATCTCCTTTAACGTACACCCGCCGATCAAGTCCCGGGAAGCTATTGGCATAATACCCGGCTCGCTTTAAGGTACGAAAGAATCAGTACGTTTCTTCCCACGAGAGATAAGGAAAGCCACCCAATGTGATCCATTCTCCGTATTTCAGGTATGGGTCAATGGCTTGGGAAACGAACGACCCTTATCCACAGTCTGCCAGATAATAGATTGAGTCGTTGGCGGGAATGATCAGGAGAGTGCTCCTTCACGAGAGGCCCGAATCTGTCTCCAGTGTTGGAAAATGATGCAAAGTGCGCAAGCCTCCAAGCCCTCGGTGTAACCTCTTTCAATAAATTAAACAGTGATCTGCAGCGGCTTGCAGTTAGCCGGGGCGGCGTGGCTGACAAGTTGGTCTTTTGTTAGGCAACGGTGAGGAGGCGGCCAATGATGAACGTCCTGGAGTCTGAGCGCTGTGTAAGAAGCAACGAAGTCATGCGCGGTGTACGATGATTGAGTCAGCTACATTGACCGCGTCGATTACTTCCCTGCGATATTTGACGCCGGGACTTGCTCCATTGAACCCCACACCGACATGGTGCCAGCGCATCGATCATACCGTATTTTCCGGCCCAGCTGAGGAAGACCTGAGTGGGGATAGTGGTGTTGACCCTCCACAATTTTGATCTTAGCATAGCATGGATGCTGTTGAGTGATCTGTAATGGGCGAAACTGGTTCTGACGCGCAACGATGCGTATAGAGCGTAGTGTACCACTTCTTGCGAACTGTCCTCATTGCAATGTCAGCGGACTAGTCTCTTAGCTGAATGCCTCATCGCAACCAACCGCTCCGATTGGGCGCTTGTAATAAAGGAGTATACGCTTCGGCAACGTAGCGTTGAGCTAGTTTATCATGGGAAACAAGAAACTGGGCGTTTCCCATCCGAACCGTACAAAATCCCATCTCTCGGGAGAGGACCGCGACGTTGTCTCAGTCGCTCCACTAAAGAGGAGCCCATGCCTTAAAGACTCTGCCGAGCAACCACGGAAAACGGCGTGCCAGATCCAAAACAGAAACACACGTTGGTTCTCCGAGAAATCGTGGTGTTATTTGAGACTGCTTTGCGCGCGCTAGATTCGAATGCTTATGCGAAACTGTGCTCTCGTCCAACAATTTGGACGCCACGCTCAGGACTTCATGGGCTGAGGCCTCGAATAGGCTTTAGAACAGCCAATTCGGGTAATATGGCGCATTTTGACCAGCCACGCCGCCGCCCGCAATCGCTGATAATGATTTCATTGCATTTTATTTTTTTTCTCCTGCTGAGAAACGAGAGGTCGAAGAACCGGGTTGCCGATAGCCCGGGAAACATGCTGAGAGGCCTTGGCATTGGAGCAAGTTGAACCCCGGTCTTCCCAGTGAGGTTTTGGTGGTTATCTTTCAGCTCTCCTGAGGTTGCGGATCATTGCTCAGTAGGGTGTGCTGTCATGTTCAGAGCTTGGAAACGGGAACTCGCTAGTATCATGCTGGTACTCCTGACCGGAAGAAAGAAACGTTGCAAAACCCAGACATCAAGGGTCCATTCTCGTCAAACAGTCTGTTGTTGTGGCTGGTAGCTGTTCACACCAAGTTTTTGGATGTGCTGCCGCAGGGCAACGGCATGGGCAGTCATCGAAGACGGTCTTCATTGTGTCTGGCCGCTGTCAGCGATCAGCCTCACGTAGAGTAATTCTCCGATGTCTTTTGGGTGCAAGAAAGAGGAAGCGAGCCAGTTCGAAGTAGACTAAGAAGTGACTTTGAGTCAAGTCGCTGTGTCAGTTAGATGGCATCCTCGGTGAGGGAGGCTTCCAGTCTGAGCTTCTACGAAAAGGCCTTTATCGATGGGTTTGCTGAGAAGGAAATTGTCGACGCCAAAGCATGGGAATTGTGCATTGAATGCCTTTTCAGCTGGCGAATTTGGCTAGGCGTTTGGCTGAGTTGGGGTAGGGCGACAGGCTGCTGGCTGGACGATCGACGCGATCGGCCGTTATTAGGGCTCTCGCTGCCGGGTTTCATTAGCTGCTGTGGCAAGCGTAGTACTGCGAAAGCTGCGGCACCCCACACACAGAAGATACGCCGCAAAAGCCCAACATGACTGGAGCCGCAGTCTTGGTATTGCTTCATTCGGATTCTAAGTCTAGTTCTTTTCTTTCCCAGCGCAGTGTCCATTATTGAATCTGAATTATTGAACCAAAGACTCCAGATCTGGAACCAAGATCTTGAAGACTCTCCCAATAAATCTGTCTTAGCCATGACGACGTGTGCACGGTTCCAGGGTGTCGGACTGAGATCGAGGCAGTAAGTTCAAGTGAGTCGCACGTGAAAACGGTTGGAATCCGACATCTGAAGACGAGTGGATCTCGCCGAGAAAAGACCTTGGTAAAAGCTGTATCTGCAGCCAGAGCAAGTTGGAGGCGGATGCTTCAGTCGGCAAGCAACAACTGGATGGCAGGCGTCCAAAGGCAGACGTTGTTGGGATTGGTCGAAAGGTGATGTTAGAACCAACGGAGGTCCGAGGGAAGACCAGGGCTTCGATATCGTATATGCGGGTTATTGAGGTAGTGTAGATGGGCTTCTTGACGTAAGGTAGCCATTGACAGGTGCAGTAGTCGATGGCCATGGACGTCGCGACTTAGCAGGTGGCAGGTATCGCCGCGCAAAGACGAAGTGAGCTTTGCTGATGAAGCAGGCGTGCGTCGGCTCTGTGTGGTCGGATGCAGATCGTCAGAAAGCTGAGGGGGAGAAGGGAGACAGTGGCAGAGCGCAGCTCAATGCAAGCTGACGCGATACTGATGGCGTGAGGCGCACAGGTTGTCATTGCCGTCGCCGTTGGCAATGCAAGCCGCGGATGGTTGAACGCTATCGTTGTGGACACTGATGCGAGTGGTGGAAGTGCAGGGACTCGATGAGGAGCGTGTGTTTGCAGGGTGCACAGGCACAAGAAGATGCCTTAGGTGCAGTTCCTGGGACGACGATTGGTAGTTGTGTTTCGAAACATGAGATTTCAGAAATCGGGGAGAAGATCACGGATGATGTTGGACAAGGAGTATTTGGAGCTGGACGTGCCGAATCGTTTGTTGACTGGGTTCGGGAGGTACTAGACAGAAAGAGCGAGGGGAGATAGAGGGAAGAAATGGAGGAGCCCAGAAGCAGCTGTATGGAAGGACAGGCTTAGCATTAGGTGCCTAAGGTACCTAACCTCACCAGAGCCTTCCATTTGGCAAAGATGGAAAGCGCCAGGCAGAGAGCAGTTCATAGGCCTCAGGTAAGTAGCAGTTGCGCAGGTTACTTCCTTCCCTTCCATTAACTTACCTTGCTAGAAAGATGGTAGCAGGCAAGTGAGTCTCTACCTAGCGCCTGCTGCTTATTCCTTAAGGTGCCTACCTACCTTACTTTACCTCGAGGTACGAATACGCGAATATCTTACCAAGTCCTAGCACCTTACAACGTCCAATACTAACTAAATGCTAAATGCTGCAGCACCTGCTGCGGTGCGCTGAATGAAGTGTGGAAGTGGGCCAGTGGGAACGGAACGTGAAGTGGAAGGACGGGAGGCACCACCTTACGGTCGGTCACACCTGGTCCCGACCCTCCCGGTAGCCTTTGCTCTTGCCGTCCTGCCGTCTCCCTGCTTCCAGGGTTCCGCGCGCTCCCGCCATCTCTCACGAAGTGGGTCCGGCCGTCTTCTTCTTTCTTTCTTCCATTTTTCCTGAGGTGCCAGAGAACCCAAGCCCAGTGCAGGCCTGAATGACTCGGAAGGTGTTTGTCCATAGATTGAACGTGGGATTGGACACGGCACCCGTTGCAAGCTGGTCCTGTCTGTGACCCAGGTAGCCTCGAACGATCGACTGTGAGCCTTGCCCGGAACAGGACGCATCCTGACACCTTACTTGCTTGGATCGCAGACCGTCTTTGGTTGTCTTCAATGCTTCATCTCGAAATGCAGTTCTTCTGGTGTTTCCTCACGTGCCAATGCGTTCTGACTCGACGAAAGCTATGGTCTGGGCCCACCACAGCAGAGGGTCATTGGATCCAATCACACAAGATCTCGAGCCTTTTCTGTCACACCAAATTCGGCTGGACTTGGCCTTCCCATAGGTCAGGTACGTTGGCTCACCTGCTCTTGCTCGGCTGAGACGGAAAAAAAAAAAAAAAACTGTGCGCGTTCCCGGACCACTGGCCACCCGTTTGGTCGATGCAGTACGCTGCGAGAGTTTCGGCAAGCCGTAACTTATCGTCTACCTCCTCCTGTTCGTCTCAGAAGTTGCGAGCATTGAGTGCCTCGCCCGTCATCGAAATGGCTGGAGCCCATGCGCCCCGGCGGTCTATGACAGCCAACCTCACTGCCGGAGCCAGAACCGCCCACAGCCTGTGCTCCGTGCTGCTGGACAGCAGCCATTCCAGGCTTGTGGATCGCTGCTTCATCCGAATCACTAGGGTCTGAGGAACCGGAAATCGGGCCATCAACACTTCAAAAGCAAAGTGCAAATTTAGGTATACCTTCTTAAAAAGGAAAGCAGAACGTGGGGACAAGGCGTCAACTGGAGAGCACATCGGACTACGAATAGCTCGTCCTTCAGACCGTGGACCTCAGATCGATATCTAGCATAGTGAGACACAAGAGTGATGACGAGCACACAGTCCGATATCGACTTCGCAAGCCATCTCCTCATTTCCGATACCAAGGCATCTGAATCACGTTAACGGGCCGTCAGCTGGTTATCGGTCACATCAAGACGCCGCTCACGCTTGGAGGCTAGAGGCCGACATATCAGTCCCCACTGGTGGCTGCTATCCGAAGCCTGGATGTTTGTTTTTCATCTCAGTCATTGCCCAGCCGTATCCTTCACGATTTTTTCATGTGAACACGGCGCGGATACGATGGACCGGTCGTTGCACTCTTCATCTTTGACCCCGTCTCCGTATACCTCAACTTACCTTAAGCAAAGGTAAGGTACAGGGCAGGTTGGACGAGGCAAATTAAGGTCGTCGGCGTGCCACATGCAGAGGCAGATTTACTCATTGAAACTAGGCCGTTATACCTCAGACATGTCGCTCGCTATGTGATAGGGTTTAGGATCTGACACCTGAACAAAGGAACAAGGGCTTTGTCGCTCTGTCGTGTCTCGAAATCCAACCCGACATTGGGAAGACGTGGGAGAAAACGGATGCGAAGAGAGATTGTTTGATGCCTCACGTAACAAACTCGCCTCGATTTCACATATTCCCAATGCATGTCGACTAGCCTCGTGCAGCACCCAACGCAGCTCGCTGCGGACTTCCTACCTGGGCCGCGGTACGGCAATTTTGCCTGATGTGCAAACGGTAGCCAGCATGAGTATGTGCGTTGCATTTATCCCGCTATTCTGACCACCTCATGACATGCTTCTTTCCCAATACCTGCAAGTTTCGTTCCTTGCCAGCGCGGCGTGCCCTTGCCGAAAAGACGGCTGCTGTTGCTGCGTTGCACATCCCTCAACACCTCAGCTGACATCAAAAGACTAAGTAAGTATCTCGGCAGGGTATCGTATAGACAGGGTAAAGAAATACGGCATTGAGGTATGGAGGAGATCACCACCTCGTATGCAGCGATAGATTCGCAGGTAGACTCTAGCCACCCTTTTTGCGCTAAACCGTGCTTCTGTACGGGCGCCTCAGTTGTAACGTGGACGGCGAGGAAAAGCACGATGTGCATATCCGTACATAGGAGATGGAAAAAAAAATAAAGAATGAAGCGGTAACCTTCCACAGGCGTCAGGGTTGAAGGGACGTGCCGACCCCACTGTGGCCCAAGCTCCTTGGAAGCCAGGGGAGGAAAGTGAATCTTACGCATCCTTCTCAGCAGTCCCGGGACTTCCCTGTTCGCAAACGATGTAAGAGCAGGGGTCTGCCTTACCTATCCAAGTCGTGTCGCGCAGCCCTCATTCCACTTCCCCGCTCCTTTCCATTTTCGGACAGCTCACTAACACGAATGCTACTAAGTAGAGGAAGCAGAAGGAGTGGAAGGAAGTAGCCAAGACCCATTACACGGAAGGAAATCTACGCAAAGCAGAGAGATGGCACGTTCAGGGAAAGGCAAGAAGAGGCAATATGTAGAGTACCTAGAGACCAGACCAGGCCTGAGGTCCGCAGCCAGTCCGAATAAACCTCTCAGCAGATGAGAAAGCGAGCGAGACTGTTTGTTGACTCTCGCAGTGTCATCATGTACGCAATCGTGCAGTCGCAGCTGAGAAAATGCATAAGTAATGCAATAGAAGTAATTCACGTAGCACAAGGCAAGGTTTAGGTAAGGTTAGGTAGCGTACCAGGACCACAAAAGCTCACCTGAGGGACAACAGGAGCAGGAGCAGGAGCAAACACCGAGCGGCAAGTGCACCGCATCTCAGGATCATTTGCTGGTCACATGATGTGAGACTTTGCTGAGACAGGCTACCTAAGTATCTACCCTACCTAGGTAAAGGTAGGAACTACTAGGTAGGTACCTGATGTTCGGCAGGTACGTACTGCGTCTTACCTTAATTATTAGCTAACGAGTCGCTGTGCTGTTGCCGTCTTCCTCCGCTTCACAATGCGGGACGAAACAGCCACTAGAAATAGGGCACGTACTTTTAATACGTGCTTTACCTCCGATATACCGCTCCTCGTCACTTAGGAAGTCGGGCTTACGCTGACGCTTGCTATATGTTCGCTACCTTAACCTGAGGCAAGTCCAGTCAACCTCCAGCTTCATTCTGAGTGCCTGTCCGTCTGTCAACTAAGGCAGGTACCTACCTCCCCTAGGTACAGGCACATACCTTTCCTAAGTACCTAAAGTACCTCAAGGTAAACAACTTACCTCTAGGTTCCCTTTCATGACTTGGACTAATCGACACTGGCTTGGCTCTCAACACCACAGATTACCTCACCTCTCCCACGTCTGAGTCTGACATTGATCCCACTTATCCCACTTCACGCTCCGTCTCTCCTCCGCCTTTTACCCCAGAGACATACAGATTCCCATAGTCTGCTCAAACACCCTCCTTACTGCCAAATGGCGGACGATAACGGACCAACACAAGCCAACACTAGATTGCGTCCGTACTAATCTTTGCGCTCGAGTATCGTACCAACAACCCGACCCCGCCCCTTCGTTCTACGTTATTTCCGCCCTCCATCTTCGACGGCGTCCTCGCGCACGCATTTGCCTTCGGACCAGCGCCTGGTCTGTTCGCATCGGCCGAGCTATTTCAACACGCGGCCTCCCCTGGCTCTCGCCCTTACTCATCGTTGCCCGGCTTCCCGCGCTGCGGACACCTTCTCAGTATCTGATCCCCTTCATCCTTTGGACCAATCCGGTCTTCTCATTTGTCTTTTCTGAGTCTCCAAAGGGGATTATTGACCCAGATTCGACCTCTGCCCTCCCTCCGGCTTGTTTCCCTATTTCCTTCACCCAAAATCATCTCCTTCCGCTGGCTCTGCTATGTCCTTGGACCTGGGTCTGTCCGAGCTCTCGCTACCCACAGATACGCCTGAGCTATTATGACCTTGCTTTACATGTTATTGCCTTACTTACCGGTCGGTGCCCTGCGTACCTTACCTGACCTTACAATGCGTCCAATGTGCGTTACTGTACCTGGGCGTCACAAGTGAGAGACCCGATTGCTCAACCCACTTCGGCCAGCGTCATCACTCTTCACTTTGCTACCTTCACAGTTCCATGGCCCCAGCTCCCCGTATGCATCCTATTTACTTTTTTCTTAAACGCCAACTTCGAACGAACCGTTTCTACCGTCCCACGTCTTTGCCTTATCCCCGAGTATGGTATCCCGTCCCTGTCTGTAAGGGCCTCAGCTTCAGCTCTCCCCCCCCCCCCCCCGGCTTGGGATAGCATACACACCACCACCACCCTCTCACCAGCCATTGCCATCTTTTGGCCCGGGCTGCTTCCAGTAGCCACGCACCGTACAGCGCATCAAGACACAGCGCAACTCAGGGACCTTACCTTTGCATGAACCAACAGTCTCCGTCTCCGTCCATTCTGGCCCTCCTTGTCTAGTTCTACTGTCTAGACTCCAAACAGATGAGAATTATCCTCCTTATCAGTTCCCTCACCCTATTCCGGGAGTCAGGACCCGGAGATGGGGAACTCCATCCAAATTCACTGCCGGCAGCATCTTGTCGTTGCCATTGTCCATTCCATGGGGAACCTAACCACGGCAAGAGACACAGGCCATCACCTCTCCTCTCTCTACCCACGCATTTGAACGTATCCCTCATCACGTCTACCTGCTCATCTCACGCCGGCCAAGTTGAGTGCCACCTACGTTGCTTGCATGCCAGATAAGTCTTCGTCCGGCCCAAATCGTCTCATGCCTGCCTGAACTGGTCCTGACCTGACTTTTTCAGTCCTGATTTGCCTCCGTGCTGAGCCGTCGGCCAGGTGCCGGGTCTGGAGTCTGCTCTCCCTCTGTATGTGTTCCTTGGCCAGGTTAACTCGTCCAAGCGGTCGAGCGAGCTCTGGCCTGCGCAGAAAAGAGACTTACCCAATACCCTTGGACTTGAAGGTCAAGGGTCGCTGTGAGCGAGCTAGCTCATGTCCCCCCCACCCGAGACTGAGTGGAGGGGTACCTGCCTAGCTTTGCCGCGCTGCCATGTCAGTACATGACACTTTCTTTTTTCGCCAAACTGGTTGCTAGGCGGTCTTCGTTCCCACACATAGCTGGTCTGCTGGTCTGCACAAGACATTCTTACTCAGGCCTGCTAGGTACATAAACACACACCTTTATGTCAAGCCAGCCTCCCTGAACGAGCTTGTTCCTGTCTTCTCTCCCTCTGTTGTGGTTGGCTCAGATCTACCTTAGTTCCTTCTGTCCACGCCCTCTCACCTAAAGGTCACAGCCCCCATGTACATAGGCTTGTACCTCTTCCATCATGTATAAGCCAACGGCATAGCATGTCTAAATCAGGCCTTCGCTTCTTTAACCGTTCAACGTCCGCTCCTTCTCGTCTGCGTCTCATGCCCTCTCGCTCTTACAAGCTGCTCTTCTCTCGTCCCTCCATCAAGAAACTCCCGGACTCTCACTCCATGCTCGTCCCTCTTGGACTCTGGGTAATGGCCGTGACCGTTTCCGCATCTGTTTCGTGACCCCGTTTTCCCACCTTGGTCGTCGTCTTCGCCTGTCTACTTCGTAGTCGGCTAGATTCCGCTCACTTTGGCCATTGGCTTCGATCCGTGGCCCTCGGGGCTCTTCCCGCACTTCATCGCACCCTTACATGAAGCCTGAGGACTGCTTGCTAATCCCGCTCCGCCTTACACGCACTCGATCGTCACACAGACATCTCACTCGCACCGCCTCCAGAACTTAATATCTTCTGCCCTTGTCTTTTTCTTTAATAGTGGCTTGCCCCTCCGCCGTCACTTCATCCTCCGGGGCTATAATTCTTTCGTTAGAACAAAGATACCCTTTCTTTCTTTCATCAAGACTTGTTTCGTCAACTTGTGAGAGTCATTCGCCTTTAATCAACAATGTCAAACTCCAAGCCCCGACAACCTCGCCTTCGGGCTTCTTGCGACGGTTGCTTTCTCGCCAAGGTCAAATGCTCCAAGGCGCGGCCCATCTGCTCTAGATGCCTTGCCTGCGGTCTCGAATGTCGATATTCACCCTCTAGCAGAGCTGGCAAGCCCAAATCTGACAACAGCGCACCGAGCCACGCCAACACCGTCCATATGGATATGACCGACCTCTCGCCCATCATGGACGAGAAGAACATGATGTTCGCTCAACACCCCGGCGGCATGTACAAGATGGAGCCCGGCTGGCACACTCCCACAAGCATGGAGGGTGCTATGACCAGAAACCCATCTATCTCTTCTGGTCTCGCTCTCTTGGGCGTTGATGACGCAGCTCCAAGAGATCACCAAGATCCAACGGCCGATATGTACGGAGGCGGCATGCCATGGACACCTCCTACCGACTTCTCCGCCGCTCCTTATCCCGATATGACGATGGCCACCGCGCACATGGGCCCACACCACAGCCGCTCCCAGTCCATGGACATGGCCATGACGGCTCACATGGCGCCATGGGGAGATGCGACGCAACACGATGGCCTCATGCAATACACCGCAATGCCAACCCCAAACAGCATGGCTGCTGCTGCATACTTCCCGAGCCCATCAACCACACCTAACATGCGACCCGCCGTTAGACACAAATCGTCGAACTCGGGAGGAGGTGGGTCCTGCACCTGCTTCACCGTGTGTCTCCAGTCCTTGCAAGCTCTGCACAACGCCTCCTCACCTCAAACCCCACCGTTCGACCTCGTTCTTTCGCTGAACCGGAAAGCCGTGGAAGGGTGTGCCGCAATGCTCTCTTGCACACGCTGCATGAGCCGTTCAGGAACACACACGGCCGCGATGCTTCTCGCCACAGTCATCGGCAAGATCACTAGCTTCTACAAGAGCGCCAGCTGCACTTACTTCGAGAACGGTATCATCCCGCAAACCGTCAACCAGCTCAGTCCCGGAGGCGGCCTCGGCGTCAGTCTCGGAGCCTACACGCTCGGCGGCGAGGACGGCAGGTGGCTCGAGCTCGAAATACTCAACCGTGAGCTGCGCAAGTTGGAGGAGGTCTATGCTCAGTTCCGAGAGATGTGCGCCGATCTTTCGGAAGATCCAGAGGTCAGCAAGGCCATGATTGGCTATCTGGGCCACAGTCTCGGCACCACCCTCGAGGTCGTCAGCCATCGCAAGGGTGACATGACCTATGCCTAGGTCGACAACTAAAAAGGCTAATTTGAGCGGGATACAAAAAAGGAGCAGGATGAGAGTTAATCCAGCTTCCGCAAAGAGGAAGCAACACCCCACCCTACCCCATCAGGGCTCTCGACATGACCGATATAAGCATTTGACCTATCAACCTGCAAAGGAGTATTTAAGGAGAGGCGAACATGGATCGGAACGAATTTATCGATTGAAGGTTTTGTACATTTTACTTTCTGGGCGTTTTCTCTCAAACATATTTTTCTTATTCTGAGCGAACTCGGCGAAATATGGTGGTATTCTCCTCCTTTCTTCGGAAAGACGCATGCTTTCAGGCATGGCATTCACGACCAAAGTCACTCGCTATGAACACACGATAGAGATCTTCAGGGAGGTAGTTGGGAACAGGACGGATGGAACAGACAGACAAAAGAAAAGCGCACGGTAATTCGAATCAGTTAATGGACAAATCTCTTTACTCTTCTTCGGATCATTTCCCTGTTCATATCTCACTTTCTTCCTCTTGATCCTCTCTTAGTCACCTTTCATATCATAGCGGAAGATCATCGGAAAGTCTATGCATTGGCCAGAGGGAAGAAGGGGTTGGTTAGGGGGCCTGTTCATCGGAAGGAACCAGAAAACGGGGCTTACGCTTTTCAGCGTGTCGGACGAGCAGGTGGAGCAGCCTAGAGCATGGCGTATCCCAGTTGGATGGAATGGTGTGGTTCAAGCAGCACAGCGAGCTGCGAAATCGCCCCCTCAGACGTTTTACGGAAATAGCAAAACAGGGATTGGAAGGAATAGGAATAGCGGAAAGAAATAATAGGAACCAAAGATATGTCATCATTATGCCTTGGTAGCTCTCTTGGAGCAGAGCGATTGCGTGAAAAGAGAAAGGGAAGCAGCGCCGAATTCCATGCAGTGGCAGCCATCGAGACCGAGAACTGACGCAACGTTTTTTTTTTTTTTTTTTTCCAGATCGCCTCATGTCCCTTCCCATACTTTCGATCCAGCTGCGGCAGCGTTGACTCCGAGCGCTCCTACCCTTCATGGGAGGAGACAAAACGAAGGGAGGCTGGGAGGTTGCAAATCCCAGCTATCCTTTCCCCACGTGCGCGTCTTGCCAAAGTGGTTGCAGACGACTTGTCAAAGTGGTTGCATTAGCCTTGCCGGGACCACAAGTTTCCCGCGGTCTGAGGTACTACTCTCTTAACCCCGCTCGCCACTGGTCCGCGATTGTCGTAGCTCCAGGTACATGCCCCAACCTAATGACCCTTTTGCGTTTCCCGATGACAGGACTCTGATTCTTCTTCTCTCTGAAACACACCGTTGGGCGGTGCTTTTCTTCCTTTGGTGAATATTATTCTCGTCGACTTCCTTCCTTCCGCGCGGGCGGGACTTGGGGGGGGGGGGGGGGGGGGGGGGGGGGGCCGGGG
>JAOQIF010000617.1:0-52988 GCA_026260285.1 Colletotrichum sansevieriae | reverse complement strand
GGGTAGTATATTACGCCTAAGCTCTAAGAATAGAACTACTATAATACTCTAAGATAGTACTACTAGAAAGATAATAAGAAACTAATTATATATTAGGCTTAATAGGAGTCTATTAACTAAGTACTTAGCGAGCTAAGTACTAGTAATATAAAGGCGCACGCCTTCTTTTAGGGCCTTATTAGGACCCTAAAGGATAAACTCTTTGAGCAAGATATTAACTATACTAATATATATACTATTACCCTATATATATAGAGATTATAGGAGATTATAGAAGGGAGATATAGGGGAACGTCCGCTAGCCGTTCTAAGTTGCATAAGCGACTATACTCGGGCTCTCTAGACCGCCCTTATAAGAGCAGCTTATAACCCCCTAGGTTAATAGACTTAAGGGATTGCTACCTAGAGACCCTATCCTAGAACGACTACTTAGCAGATACTTATATAACGCCTAGCGCTAGTAGTGCGTTTACCGACTCCTAGGGACCCTAATGCTATAACTATAAGAAGTATAGCTATATCTCTCCTAACTATACTAAACCCCGTATATAGCTAATAGGTAGTAATTAGAACCTAAACCTAAAGCGGGGTGGGATAAGTGCGATTATAATACTTAGTATAGCTAATGCTAAAGACTTGGGAAACGAGTAGGCATAGATATAACCCTGAGGGGTATTATACTAGAAATTACCTCAGTTCTAATAGGATAGACTATTAAGGGATAGGCATTAGCACTATAAGCATCTAGCGAAGTCGAACTAGAGGTTAATATAAATACCTATATAGTAGTAGATATTATATAAGAAGACCTCGTTAAGAGGCTCTAACTAAAGGAGGCTACTAGTATTATAGCCCCTGAATTAGTAGATTTCTAGGGAAGGCCTATACCTATAGGCAAGGTCTACTAGCTTATATTCTTCCTTATAGATAGTTAGGGTTACTTATAGAAGATTTGCTAGGCTTTTATTATAAGCCCTCGCCCTAAAGGAGCAGGAGATATCCTTCTATCTAATAACTTAATAGGATAGGAAGGTATCTTTATAGATACTTATATATATACCTAGTTATATAAACCCCTCTTACTTACTAAGCTAGAGGTAATTATCTAAGAGATCGTAGAGAATAGCTAATAAGCTTATATTATATATCTAATAGGTGCTATAAGCTCTGATAAGAAGGCTATAAAGTCCTTAGGTAAAGACTCGCTAGATAATAAGCAGGAGAAGAAGATTCCTAGGGAACTTTAAGACTTTGCTAATATTTTTAATAAAGAGAATATAAAGAAAGTTCCGAGGCTAAAGGGAGTAGTATACTATATTAAACTAAAACTTAGTAAGGAACCCCTATATAGACTAATATACCCTATATTAGCGGAGTAGTTATAAATACTTGCTAAGTATATCTAGGATATAGAGGCAGCAGGCTATATATACTACTTAACTAGCTCTATAGGAGTACTAGTGCTATTCATACTTAAGAAAGATAGAAGCCTATAACTATATATAGACTATAGGGGATTAAATGAAATTATAATAAAGAACTATTATCCTCTACTACTAATTAGCAAGCTTCTAGATAAGCTTGCTAGAGCGAAGTTTATTTTAAAGATTAACTTAAGCGAGGTATACCACTAAATTGCAATTAATAAGGCAGATAGGTAGAAAATAGCGTTTAGAACGTGATATAGGTACTTCAAGTATACTATAATGCTATTTAGGCTTATGAATACCCTAGTAACTTTTTAGGCGTATATTTACTAAATACTTACTAACCTTCTAGATACCTGCTATATTATATACCTAGATAATATTCTAATCTACTTAGATATAAGGGAATAGCATACTAAGGACCTCTATGCTATCCTATACTACCTAAGGGCTGCTAAGCTATTTGCAAAACTAAAGAAGTATAACTTCTACTAGATAGAAGTAGATTTTCTAGGGTTCTATATTACTTAAGATAGTATTAGGATAGACCTAGATAGAGTCCGAGCGGTTGCTAAATAGCTAGTGCCTAAGTCTTTTAGAGATATCTAAGTATTCCTTAGTTTCTATAACTTTTACTATAAGTTTATTATAAGATATTCTTATATTATAGCCCTTATAACTAGTATGCTCAAGGGAAGCTAGAACGGCATGAAGTCGGGAGCCTTCGCCTGGATAGGGGAGATGCAGACTATATTCGAGATACTTCGGAGAGTATTTGCTAAAGCCCTAATACTAAGATATTATAACCTAATATTAGAAACTAGGGTTAAGACTAATATATCTACTTAGGTAGCATCTAGTATACTTTTGCAGAAGTATAGCATAATTTAGTACCTAGTAGCCTTCTAGTTAAGGAAGCTCTTAGATATAGAGAGGCACTAGGCTATAGGGTAATAGGAACTCCTTATTATTATAAAAAGTTTAAATTACTAGGTATAATACCTATAAGGACTCCTTGAGAAATTCGTAATACTTATAGACTATATAGCGCTAAAAAGAGTGCTCGCTACGCTTATGCGGGATATTTATAGAAGACTTATGCAATAGGTCTAGTACTTATTAGCATTTAACTTTGAAATCTAGCATAGGTCGGGGGTTACTAATCCAGCAGATAGACTATTATAACGCTCTAACTATATAGTAGAAGATGCTAAGGTAGATAATATACTTCCTACCCTTAGAAAGAAACTTAGGCTTATTAGCTAGCTTTTAGCAAATATTCGCTAGCATATTGCTAAGCTCGAAGGAACTATAGCAGTTATGAGAACTTATACCCGAGCTATCCAGCGAAATATATAAGAACCTTACTAGAGGGCTAGCTCTAAGGTTAAGGGATCCTTACCCTTAAGTTAGCACTACCTTATAATAGGTACTAATAAGCTACTGCATATAAGTATATATATTAGCACTATTACCTGCACGAAAGCATATGCAGGTGTTATGCTAACTGCTCTACGAGAGAATAGTAATAGGCTAGAGGACTTAGGGGGAGCTGGGGTTACTATACTAGAATAGTATATCTTATATGCTATAATAAGGGAGCTTATTTAGGATAAAACGGCTTATATGCTATAACTAGGCGTAGATCTCAAATAGATAGTTAGAGGATTATAGGCTAAAGACCCCTTCTATAGAGATATTATAGCTAAGGTTCACTAGGATACTAGGGAATACTAAGGATACTAAGTTAATAAGAATAACATCCTTTGGTTTAGAAGAAGACTTATTATCCTAGAAGAGGGATCCCTCTGCTATAAAATCCTGAAAAACTACTATAATACGCCTAGATTAGGGTATATAGGAGTAAATAAGATAGCTAAGCTAATCTTGCGAAAGTTCTATTAGCTATATTTAATAGAGGATATATAGCAATATATTACTAAGTGCCTGCGCTACTAAGGGGTGCGCATACTATAGCATAAGCTATATAAGCTATTACAAATACTAAAACTACTAGTATACCTATTCTAATAGATTTCCTTAGACTTCTTAACTAGCTTGCTAGAAAGTTGCTAAGATAATAGAGTTACTTATAATGCGATCTTAGTAATTATATATTAGATGACTAAAGTAGTATAGTTCTTAGCGATAACTAAGCAACTAGATGCTACGGGTTTAGCGAGGATCCTATATTAAGAGATCGAGTGCTAATATAGCACGCTAGAGGTTATTATTAGTAACTGAGATAAACTGATTACTAGCTAGTTCTAGCGAGACTAGACTAAGGCCTGAGATATAGAAGGGCGTATCTCTACTGCATAGTATCTATAGATAGATAGTTAGACTAAAAGAATGCACTAGACCCTAATTATATATCTTATAAAGTTTAGTAAAGGCTCGCGTAACTAATAGGCAATATAACTAGTTAAGGCTGAATTTTTATATAATAATAGCAAATATACTACTATTAGCATATCCCTATTTAAGGCCCTTATAGGATACTACCCTCGAATAGTTAACTACTGCTTACTAAATATAGAGATTAGGACTTAAGGGGTTAATAAAAGGCTTAAGAAGCTAATAGAGGTTTGCTAAAGAATAGCTAAGACCTAGCGATATATAACTAAGGTATAAGCTAAGAATGCGAATACTAGAAGAAAAGCGTAATTATATTATATTAGAGATATTATAGGACTTTTAATAAAGAACTTCCGTTTTGCAAAGGGTTAGCAAAAGCTCGCCCTAAGATTTATTCCTATATTAGTTATAGAAGTTATAAGCTCTAATACTTATAGAGTATAACTCCTAGAGAAGTATAGTAGAGCATATAATATCTTCTCTATTGCTCTACTTAAGCTATAGTATAGCTAAAAGCTTACTAAGGGGCAGCTCCTAGACCTTAAAGAAGACCCTGAGGAATAGGAAGTCGAGGATATTATATTATAGAAGGAAGCGCTAATAAGCCCCCTATATTTAGTTAAATAGAAAGGCTAGCTAGTAGAGTATAATACCTAGGAGCCTAAAGAATACTTAGCGAACGCTTTGCAAATCCTAGCTAGATTTAAGAAATAGTAGCATAAGTTATATCGTAAGTAGGATAATGAGTAGTATAGATTAATAAGAAAAGTTAATTAACTATAAGACGGCTAAAATGCTAAAGAGAAGACCCCCCCTATAAAGAATAATACAAACCCTATAGGTATCTAACCTTATATTACTATAGAAGTCTACTATACTCTCGCTGAAGTTCTGCTGGCACTACTACTCCTTATTATTATTATTACCCTCGTTATTATTATTATTATTATCCTCGCTCTCCTCCTTAGAGCTCTTACTAGTAGTACTGCTATTACTACTCTAACTATTGCTCTCTATAGCTTTATCGGAGTTACTATCCTCTATAGCAGAGGACTTATCCTCCTTGCTATTATAAACCTAGTATTGCTAAGCTACTACTAAGGTATTACTAACCTTCTTCTGAGAATTTGGTTAAGGCGCGGGATTACTACTAATAACTTTAAAAATAGCAATAGGAGCTTAGTAGTAAGTATTACGAAGTATATAGGAACCTTAGACTTTCGAAGGCTTCTATAAAGGAAGCGTAGATATATAGGTATTACTCTTTAAAAGCTGTATTATTAGGATATTAGCGAGCTTATTAAGAAAGGTAGCCTACTTGAAGATATAGGTCTTATTATATAAGTAAGTAGGGAGAGTATTATCGAGCTATACTATAATCTCCTTAACTAGAACCTTATCCTTAGCCTAGCGAGCTGCTTATAAATATATATTAGACTAATAAAAGGGCGAGACTAATTATAAGGTAAAACCTACCTCGAGTAAAACCTATAGATATACCTAGGTATATAAAGCTATACTCTCCTTAATACCTATAGCAAGGAGCTAGTTCTTATAGTTCTTAGAACTAGGCTTAAGACTAGCAGGGTTTACTAACTAGTTATAGAGGTATTAGAGAAGCTCCTGCCCCTGCTCTATAGCTATGAAGATATAGAAGATCTCGCGCTATTAATACTAGCTAGTAGTAATTATATAAATATAACGCTTAACCTAGTTCTAATAGAAACGAGTAGTACTAATAAGATAAATAGGAATCTAGAAATAGGAAAAATTAGCTTATACCTCTACTGAACGGTTGCCGAACTTACCCTATAGTACTTAATACTGCGAACCTGGTATAACTCGCACGTACGATCACTATTATAGCGATAGGTATAGATAACCTGGGTATTCTTAGGGAGCTATAGGGCGTAACTAATATAGGGTTCGCTACTACCCGCCTGATTATGCTAATAGTTATTACTGCTAAGTTCGGCCTTAGTAGGGCTATACTTAGCGAGGAGTTAGCTAATAAGGCTCTTAGTACTTATAATATTCGAGGAAGTATTGAAAGATAGGGAGGTTTTATAAAGTCTCGATAAAGGGCTTGGATAATATAAAAGTAGTTATTAAATAATATAGTATAATAAGGAGGGAAAAGAACTAACCCTAGGGCGGGAAAAAGCTATTATTTTATAGATAGCTAAAGAGACCTCGCTAAACTATTATAAAGGTAGATATAACTTCGGATAGTAAAGAATAGTAGTTACTTATTATAATAGGTGCTACTTACTAGGAGATAGATATAGTGAATTAGTAATAATAGTTGCTATCTGACCTATTTAATAGCCTTGTGATACGCCTGATTAGAAGGGGGATAATAGGATGAAAAACGAAGTTATTATAAGGGTATAGTATAAGAAGGTGCTCGCTAGATAAAGAGCGAATAATAGGAGAACTAAAATAAAGCTACTATTAGGATAACTACCCTCTTTTAAAAGGAAATAATAGGATAAAAAACGAAGTTATTATAAGGGTATAGTATAAGAAGGTGCTTGCTAGATAAAGAGCGAATAATAGGAGAACTAAAACGAAGCTACTATTAGGATAACTACCCTCTTTTAAAAGGAAATAATAGGATAAAAAAATAAAGTCTTTATAAGGGTATAGCATAAGAAAGTACTCGCTAAATAAAGGGCGAATAATAGGAGAATAAAAACGAGGTTATAAGGATAACCGCCCTCGTTTAAAAGGAAATAATAAGATCCCTTTAGAATAGCCCGGATAGAGAGCATAAAAGGGCCTAAAAGGAGAGGAACTATAAGGAACGGGATTATAAGCCTAGCTCTTATATCTATAACTCCAAGGGCTCTACTATCTTTTAGCGAATATTTAGCGAATAGATACTACGCTAGATAATAGTAGCAATAAGTAAAGGATTAGGGCCCACCCCGGACAGCTAAGAAGGATAATAACAGAGGGCTAACCTATAATACCCGATCTTATAGTAGGGACTACTATAATTAGAAGGGGGATAATTATAAGGGACTAGATACCTAGACTAGAGAAGCTAGAGACGCTTCAGCTACTATAGGCTAAAGGGATAGAGAGGCCTATAGGTCTAGGGTATAGAACCCTTATAGCGAAGACTTAGCAAATACTTACTAAAGGCTAGTAATAAGGGATCTTAGAGGAAGCAAGCAAAAGTAGCGTAATAATACGGACCCTACCTTTTGGGTGCTTCTGCTATTAGTTTGACCTAACCGTGGCTCTTAGCCCCTCGATACCTTTACAAAGTGCTAGTAGATATCTAAGTTCGATATACTCCTCTGCTAGCGCAACGCCTAATTAATAACGCTATAGTGATTTCTAGTAATTAGGATATAAAGAAGGAGAGAAGGGATATTAAGCATATATATCCTAGATCAATAGAGATAGCAATTAGAATAATTGCTTTTTAAAAAGGGGGTATATATTATACGCCTTTTAGTAATATAGTTAGCTATTACGTAGTATTCTATATAACTATAGTTAGGCTTAACGCCTATCCTTTAAGTAGAAGACTTCTAGTAGATAAGCTTAGAAGGCTCGGCTATTATAGAATATATTATAATATACCTATGATTACTTATTATGCTATTTATTATTATTCACGCTTGCGTTGCTCTTTTCCTTATTTTACTCGCAGTCTTAGCGACCCCTACTATAGCCCCAGGCTAGTAGGAAGACTGTGATAATAATAGGGCGAATGCTCTTCTCGCATAGGGGAAAGGTCTAGCCTAACTCCCTCTAATTAATATTAGAGCACTCCGATATATACTAAGGGATCCCTAGGATAGTATTATCGCTATTACTATTACTAATCCTAAAGTTATATAAATCTATCCGCTAGATGCCTATACTATTAGTTATTCGGGTAACTAACTTCTATATGCTATAGTTAGGTCCCTTAGATACCTATATTCCCCTTATAGGTTCTAAGCTATTAGCTTCTAGTTAGGTATTAGTTATAACCCTCTAGTCTATAATATTCTTATTAGCTCTATAATTAATAAGCGCGGTACTAGTCTTCTAGCTACTTATAACCTAGACCTATATTATTATTTCAAAGCGATATAGCTAGTTGCTATCCTACTAAACTATCCGCGTAGTTACCTAGTTCTCCTCTAGTTATTTGCTAGGGCATAGTTTGCCTTTATAGTAGGTATAGCTATATTTCTTATAATATAAGTACCTTAGTGAGATATAGCCTTTCCTATTATAACTATAATAGATAGTTTCCCTCCTAGTATCCTATAATAAGTCCTTAGTAGGCTCCTAGTAAGTATTAGTATAGCTATAGTCCCCCTTTATAGTCTTAGTCTATTCCTCTAGATTTGTAGCTTAGCTATCTAGTTATTATTCCTTATAGTTAGTCCTCTAGTCCCTTACTAGTAGCCTATATACTTATATATTAATCATAAGTTCAGCATTCCTAGCCCTTATATTAAGTTCGAGCTGCGATTTTAGTAATCTATTTGCTATAATATAGTATTAGAGCTTAAGGTCTAACCTAGCTACTATATTAGCTACCCGGATCTACTCTAGTTATTAGTAGGGGCTCTCCGCCTTAATCCCTTCGTAGTAATTAATAAAGCTCTAGTATAACTATCCTAGTTGCTAGTAGGCCTATTTAAGCTAAGTTTATATACTAAGGATCCTAGACCCCTTATTAGCTATGCTATTAATTAACTAATCCTCTATTATTATCTAAGTAATATTCTTCGCCTTATTATTATATCTAATAGAAAGGTATAAGGTCTATTGCTTTGCTACTAATCCTTCTAGGCACCTAGTAATATATAGCACCTTCTTAAGGTCTAAGGTAATCTTATTTATTTTAAATCGTATATCGAGGTTAAATATAAATTAATTATAGTTAGTCTAAGTGCCCCCTTTATACCTAAGTATTAGGAGGTGCTTCCCCTAAAGTTCTAACTAGTGCTTCTTCGCCTCGGGGTTGCTACTAATAACTACTTAGTAAGTAATAGGGTTATTTATTAGGATTAATAGTTAGCTAGCTCTTAAGGCCTTAAGATATTCTTATTTATACTTTAGTTAATTCTTTTTTCTTCTTCCTTAATAAGACGATCTAATTCAACCTCTATTAATTAATTAAGTAGTTCCTTACTAGTACTCTTTTTATTATTCTAATTAATAGGTATCTTATCCTAAGTTTAGCTATTTAGTAGCTCCTATCTAGCAGGAGATCCTACCTCCCTAATAGACCTATAGATAGGTATTATTATTATATATAGTACTGCTCTAATAGTCTATACCCCTATTAGTATAAGTAAGAGAGAAGAATATATTATAAACGGGGTTATAATATAGAGTGAGAGAGTTAGTATAGATAGGTATAAAGTTATAACGTTTATTCTTCTCTAACCCTCTAGTCTACTATATAAGGGTATATAAGGGCTAGAAGACTTATCTAGGGAGCTACCTAGTACCCCCTATCTATAGACTTCCCTAGGATAGCCTATTACCCGGGGTGCTATTAGTATTCCCTTTCTATAGACTCCTAGTATAGCCCGTTATCCGAGGCGCTACATGGTATCCTCCTTCTATGGACTCCTATAGGGTAGTCCGATAAGTCCTTTTCCCTACGATCTCATCCTGGCTCGTGACACTGGTGTTGGTGTTCATGCCTGCAGCAGTAGAAACAGCGTTCTCCGAAGATTCTCATGCCCGTCTTCTGCTTCTTGGCGCTTCTCTTGAGGTCGTTTTCGTCTTCATGCTGTTCCTTGCAATTCACCACTATGTCGAACGTGGCGTGAGCTTCTCCCATTTTGCCAAAACCCGCGTTCTTGACAGCCTGGTAGTTGTCGGTAATGTCCTCAATTTCATCGGAATCGCTGAAAGCCCGCGTCGTCTTGTCGGCGGTCTCTTGGTCGTTCGCGTAGACTTGCGAAAGGTGCTGCAGACAGCCTGCAGTTTCTCGAGAGCGCGAAGCCGTCGTCTCGAGCCCTTTACACTGCGCTGCTGCCCCATTCCGCCTCGCCGCTCCGTCCAGGGAAACTTGATTCGTTGCATCAGGAGGATGAGAGAGTCTTCCCAGCTCAGTCCTTTGAAAGTTTGACTGGGGCCATCGCCGCTTTGTCGTCCGTGTTCCAAATGCGTTCGTGTTGATCGTCCAACGAGTTTGTCTCAAGGTTTTCCAACCGCAACCTCGAATCTTGGTGAAACGGCGTGCGCGCGAGCTGTCGTGCCGCATAGTATTGCATGACAGGCCACTTCTCACGATCGAGGCTGTTCGCAATGGTTTTAAAATTCGCGTTCTTCCGGGCCATGTCGAGGAGTGTGGCGTCTTCGGCTGGAGTCCAAGGTCTTTGCTTCGACCAAGGTTGAGGTTGAATGCTGGCCGAGGCTTTGACGAGCATCCACCAGCGCAGCTCGCGGCGGATGGCGCCGGCGCTGAGTCT
Organism: Colletotrichum sansevieriae; assembly: GCA_026260285.1. Taxonomy (NCBI): domain Eukaryota; kingdom Fungi; phylum Ascomycota; class Sordariomycetes; order Glomerellales; family Glomerellaceae; genus Colletotrichum; species Colletotrichum sansevieriae. The sequence goes on along the minus strand of JAOQIF010000617.1, from coordinate 42,760 downwards.
CATCTCTTTGGCGACCACATCGAGGTCCATCCATTCCTCGTACAAGTCGAAGATTGCAGCGCTTTGCGCAAGGCTCAAGTCCTCGACTTTCTTCTGCTTCATGATGCGAGAGTCCTGCGATGGGAAAGCTGTTGGCTGAGAAATACGGATGAAGAAGCAGAAAACGATCGCAGACGGTGAAACCTAAGCATTCCTCCTGGGTAAATTGGTGAAATTCGGGTCGTCGGAAGTGTGCTACGGGAGCTTAGGTTGTGTTGAGAATTCAAGGTGAGGTGGGAGCGGGTGACCTTGACCACCACTGCAAAAGAAGGTGCCCAGTTTTGGTTCACTTTTTCCCCTGCTGTCTGGAAGAGGAAGGAACGAGAGAAAGCAGGCCCTGCACTTGTGGCTGTCAGGAGAGCCGGTAACAAGCTGTTTGACACGAGCAGCAAAATGGGTCCAATGTCAATCCAGTCGTGCCATTGTGGTGGAGGAGAAAGAATTAGACAATACTGAGAAAAGAGTGCCGAATATAAGGTAACTAATATTCATTCCCACTAGGGCCTTCAAGACGGAGGATGTCACTTACACCCCATCAAGCGCTGCTGGACTATAATACAACACTTATAAAAAAAAACGCAAGGGGTACTACTAATAAGAGAAGACGTCTTTTTTCTATAGCTAATAGCAAAGTTTATACTAGAGGGAAATTAGAGAAAACATAGAGAGAATATATAGAATAATAGGTTCACTTTATACTGTAGTCTAGCCGCGTTCGATAGGATAACTTCACATACAGCGGCTACTCTAGGCTTTCGCCGAACGGCCTCCTATTTGTTGCCGATAAGCTCAACGCCCAGCTTGACTTTGGGAAGAAAAGAATTTGTTGGATTCAGAATCGGTCAGGAAATAGACAAAACATATGTCAAAAAGCAATTTATCTGGCTGATGAACAACGAAAGGTCTCGACAAAGAACAAATCCACAGAAACAACTACGCGATGCTTGCTAGCAGCGACTGCAAAGAAAAAGTCCATCTCATCAAAGTTGGGATTTAACAAAAAACGGAGGAGCTTTTAATGAGGCTTGTTGTTTTTCATTCACGGCTCAGGTTTTACAGGAGGATTAACCCGGATTCTGTACGTACATCACGGATCTGAGATAATTGAGGCGTGGAACCAATAGAGACGAAATACTTACATCGGTCATCACGCATGAATTGACTTATCTCTCATGTCCTTCCTGACGTCCAAGAGAAACAACTCCAGCTCTTCTGGTGTCCACCCAAACGCCCGCGTAAAAAGCGCCAGGCTCAGGCTGGACAGGCCAACGCCGAGGTTTTCGTATGTCCACACTCCTGATCAAGTCTCCAGCAAGTTGGGACTCCCACAGCCTTGACCTGAGCTCTGACCTAGTTCCTTATACGTGGGGTCTTTAAGCCAAGGATTCGATGGCCATTTGTAAAATTTTTGTCATTTTCGTGAAACCTGCCGCTGCCAGCTGCTCTCTATAGAATTTGCAGCTGTCCAAGGGACATTTCCAGACTGCCGCAGCCTCCAACATGCGTGCAGCCCATCGCTGAGCAACCGTCGTCGCTTTGGAGGTCTAGGAGTATGTCCGAGAGCCCCAACCAGCCGACCGGTTCGAGCCATCTATCAAATGATCGTAAGCTTTGGCAGCTTCCCGGAGACTTTCATCTGCTCACTCGAAGCTTTGTCTTATGAACCTCGGCCAGTCACCGATCGAGCCAGTTAGCATCCTGCCATAGATGAAGTCAAATTAGTACGAGTAAGTCCAGTCATCTTCCAGATCATCAGCGTAGACCGCCACGTTCCGCGGGACACCGAGAGACAGCGCAGTCAGCACCCACCTCAATCAAACTCACACGGAATGTCGTCGAACCAACAATGAGGGCTGAATGGGGCCCAGGTCGACCCCGGTAATCTGTCTCAGGTGTGAGCAGCCCAGATCTTTCCCCCTGAAAGAAAAAACAAATTGACTGACGAGTGCCTCTGGAAGTTCGTCAGCTGGCAGTAGACCCATGCAAGCTCAGTCAGCCCTGGCCCGGCATCGTAATCGTCGGTCAAAAGGGGGGAAGGCCCAATTTTTGTACCCAAGTCCATGGCCCAGATCCCCGTTCCTGTTCCCGCGTCCAGGACTCGGCGGAACGGCTTCTCGCTACCGGCCGCACAAATGACCAGTCTCCTGTCAAATGTGATGGTATATAAATGATGCTGGAGGTCTGGGTTAAACCACGAGTCAGCTCCCGGTCACGAAGGTGGCGTTCCCCTTTCCTTCGAGAAAGAGCCGGGAAAAAGAAGCTGACCGAGTGTTTCATTTTCGACCTGGCTGGCAGGTTAACCAAACCCTGTTCTTCGTCGCGTCGCGCCGATGCTGCAGACCACTCATCGGGTCGTTGAGTAAGACATAATATCCTGAGCGCAGAAACCAACGCCGTCGGCAGTTCCGCGTCCAAGTTCTCGCCAACTCCTTCCCCAAGAGTGCTCACTCCCTTCTTGGAACGCGTGATATGTCCTTCCGTTCTCTTCGCAATACCGCACAATGCTGCTGGTCATGGACGTGGAGGACTCGAGCACAGACTCATCGCGCAAGTCAGTCTCGAAACACTCGTAATTTCTTGAACCGGGGCCAATTCACCGCTCCCATGGCAGAGTCCCCGTCGCCCCCATCGTTGTCCTCGGCAGTCTACATCCCTGATTAGAGCTGGAAGATCCCCACTTTGATTGCAACCGGCAGTGAGAAAGTAGATCACATCTCGTACTTACATCTGCCTCCAGAGGCGCATTATTTGCAGGCGACGAACTCGCCATCGCGAGAAAACCAAAAGATGTCGGCCCAGCGGCTACTTGATGCCCGAGTTCGGAGTCAGTTGTCCTCGTCCGGGACCCCGCCGATCGTACGTGAAAGTGAAGAAGGGGACGAGGCATGCACACGCAAACGAAACGTCAAAGGCCAAGCCCAAGCGGGTAAGACAAGAGACCTGTTGTTTCTTGTTTCTCGGGCGCTGTGCACCGGCTCCCTCGCAGCCCAATAGGAGGCCGGGTATTTGGGTATTGCACCAGGAGTCGACGGACCCGGGCCCCTCATGTGCTCGCCGCCGTGACCACCATCCATCGCGGCGCGTCCCCGAACAAATTCCGGTCTTGTCGTGTTGCATCATTCCAGCACACCCACCAGCTCCTGAACCGGGCTGAACGTTGCGGGCTGGCAAAAGGCACCAGAAGAACCAGGCTAGTGACATATGCACAAGAGTCCAAAAGACCTGCAACTTCTGTATTGGTAAAATCAAAAGATCCAGATATCAGGAGATTACCAGGCAGCCGCAGCAGCATGTCAATACCCGTCGGCAATGGCATCATTGGCCCACCCCGTTCGCCCCCCGGTGTGCCATCCCATGGCGCCGTGCGGGTAAGCCGCATTCCCGCGTGGCCCGGCGCTCATCACATCACCCAAACTAGTGTACCAGGGGCTCCGGCGCGCTCTAGAACGGTGGTGACCGAACCCGAACCCATGCATCACGCACGCCGCGGACAAAAAAACAATGCCGCTCATCACCTAGACAAGCTAGGCCAGGCTTACCTGCCTTATCGTGGCGCCCTGTGCGTATCCGGATCCTTCTGACGTCGAAACGACGCGTTTGGTCCCAGTCTAATAGTCCATTTCGAAAAGCAAGACTCATCAGTGATCAACCCCCAAGCAGCCCCAATCCGCCCAATCATCCCCCTCAATAACACACCCCCCCTCCCCTATGAATAAGACGTTTCTAAATCTTCCAGGAATAAACACCATGTTCATATGCCTTAATACTGTGGCTTTGAAAATGGGTTCGTGTGTTCGCCTCAGAAGTGGATTTAACTTCCCCCTATTTCCCCCCCCCCCTGTTCTTGGTGTGAAATTTTATTTATCTAACCATGCCCGGGACGCTTTGACATTGCCTTCTCTCTACCTTCTTCTTTGCTCTATCAGCTCGTTCTCACCATGAATCACACTGTTGTCGATATACCAAACGACGCGACCATGAGTCGAAGCTATGTCGACTATACGACCGTCGCACTTTCGATCTTGGTGCTCTACGGCGTCGCATCGACCATCCATCAATATGCACGTCTGCGGCACGTCAAAGGTCCTCCGCTAGCGGCCTTCTCCAAGTGGTGGCTGGTTCGTGCTGTCTACAGCGGTCGCCAGCATCTGGAATTCTACGAGGCGTTCCTGAAATATGGTACGTGTAACGTCTCTCAAAGATGTATGCCACCAGGCGGTTGCTGATCGAAACAGGACCCCTTGTGAGGGTGGGACCAAATGATCTCATGACGAGTGATCCCGATCTCCTGAAGCGGATGCTCGGCGTGAGGACGACTTACAAGCGGTCCGAGTGGTACGACGCCATGAGACTTGATCCGGGCAAAGACAACATTTTGTCTGTGAGAGACAATGAGATGCATGCCAGGCTTCGGTCACAAATGGCAGCTGGTGTAAGTAGCTGATGTTTCTGTGAAACATAAGTGCGCGGTTGGGCTCATCTCACTCTTAGTACTCGGGCAAGGAGGTTGACAATTTCGAGACCAAGATTGATGAGAACATCCTCCGTTTCATGGGCCTCATCGACAAGTACGTGTCTGAGAGCAAACCTTTTGACTTTGGTCTCAAGGCCCACTACTTCACCCTGGACGTCATCTCGGACTTGGCATTTGGAGAACCCTTTGGAGACATCGCAAGCGATTCGGACGTCCACGAGTACATCCACACCATGGAACACAACATGCCGAACGTGGTTCTGACGGCCATTCTGCCTTGGTTGCTCAAGCTGGTCTCGTCCCCGCTTTTCCGAAGCATGTTGCCTTCTGACAAGGATGCGATTGGAGTTGGCAAGACTATCGGGTACGTAGACTTGTTCATGATACCTGCACCGGCGTGCAGCACTGACAGATGAGCCGCAGACTTGCCAAGAAAGCCGTCGCAGAACGCTTCGGTATGGAAAAGAAGGTCCAAAGAGACATGCTGGGATCTTTCATCGCCCATGGCCTGACTCAGGAACAGGCTTCCTCGGAGATCCTCATGCAGATGTGAGTTTCAACCCCCCTCGGGACGGTCGTCGATCCAGACTGACTTGGTCTGCTCCGTTAGCCTCGCCGGCTCCGACACGACAGCAACCGCCATCCGCGGCACGTTCCTCCACATCATTACGTGTCCTCGAGTAGTCGCTTCCCTGCGCGCGGAGATCGAATCCAGGCAATTATCATGGCCCGTCGTTCGGGAAGCCGAAGCTCGCGAGATGCCATATCTCGCAGCCGTAATCAAGGAAGGCCTCCGCATCTTCCCGCCAGTCGTCGGTCAGATGTCGAAAGAAGTTCCAAAGGGCGGCGACACTTTCAAGGGCGTCTACCTGCCGGAGGGGACCCGGATCGGGTACGGCGCATGGGGCATCTTCCACCGGACCGATTTGTGGGGCGCCGACGCGCTGGAGTTCCGGCCGGAGCGCTGGTTGGAAGCGGAGGGCGACCAGCTGAGGCTGATGGAGGGCACGCTGGAACTCATTTTCGGCTATGGCAAGTGGAAATGCTTGGGACGCGATGTTGCGTTGATGGAACTGAGGAAAGTCTTTGTTGAGGTGAGTTTCCTATGACTCCGACGCCCTTCTCGTTGTTGCTGACGATGATGCAGTTACTGAGGAGATTCGACCTCACCCTCGTTGATCCTACCAAGCCATGGGACTCTCGCAACTATGGCATCTTCTTACAGTCACAGTTCTGGGTAAAAGGATACAAGAGAGATGTCTCTACACCATGAGGGTATACAGCCTTTCGCGTAATGTTTCTCAAAATTGGGGGTTTTTGATTTGCCAAAAAGACAGGGTTTGGTTTAGGAAGCGAGCGATTTGATGAAAAGAATGTCATGACACTATATAGACCGACTAATGAAATATTACTTTCGGACAATGTTCCACCGTCAAGCCACATTCCATTCTCATAATGTGGACACTAAGTGATGTCCGCAATGCAAAATCCATGCCATGTGTCTAGGTCCTACGTGCGATCAATTTCCGGCATTGACGCTTGGGATCCTAGAGCCAGTCATGTCCATGACAGCTTGACCGTTTTTCTCTTCGCCCTCCCAGACTTCCATATGCTGCAGGTTCTTGTACAAAGGAACAGATCGCTGCCAGTCTCTGGTGTGCAGCATCATTCTCCTAGGATGTGGCATCTTATCGACGACTTGTTTCACGCATGACACCAACCAAATCCCAAGTCCCTGACCCCGGATGAGAGAGCTAGTCCACATGCCGTCAATGTAATATATTAGACGTAATTTTTGATGCAACGCGCCAGCCCTAAGAGGTTTTGTTCTCCATTTTCCTGGAGACCTTTCCAGGTTGAATAACTCGAAGCAGAGGGGGTTTTTGAGCTTTGGGGTTGACTTGGCCCAACAGTTGTCGTCTGTCTTGCCCCAGTTGTTCCTCTGTCGACATGAGAACTCCCGCTGCTGCACTCTTTTGTCTGATTCGCAAAATTTGCGGTGGGCTGGTGTGCTCCTCAGGGAGGAACTTTATTAGTGGTAAACAAGCTATCGTAAGGCGGACACTCATCTCAACACAAGCCAAACGTATCCGAGCTCAAGAGTCCGCCATAAAAATAGTTCGTAAATTCAAGCATCATCAGTGAGAAAATATGTTTTTATCAATATGTCGTCGATGTTGTTCCAAAAGCAGAGCTATCTTACAAGTCGCTAGTCTATGCGTGGCGAGGAAGAGAGTCTTTGTACCATCAATCATTCACTTTCTGCGCAGCTGGTTACTTTTACCCGTACGTCACATAATTTCACAGAAGTCTTGCTATTGTCCACTACGTTTGTGTCTATGTATGGAGTCTCGCCTAGAAACGTCTCCTAAGGACTTCGATTTGGATGAGCAATTCTCACGGGGCCCCTTACGCATAACAGAGTCAAGAGTAAGCTAGAAAGACCACTGACAATCATATTTCATGTATACACATCATCGATTCGGTATCATACTCCGTTTCAATTTTCCTGGGGATTGAAAGCCTTAAACCAGTCATCCGTTTGAGAATAGCCATGACACGAACATGGTGCCTAGTTTCAATGCCATCTACAAGTGTATCTCAATTCAGTATCGCCTGCCAACCTCACTCTCGTGAACTTCTTTTGGGGCCCTTGGACGATTCATGAGATTCTTGATCGCTTGGGCTTTCCCCTGTCGGAACATGCATCAACTGCGCTGACCGGGTTGACTCTTTTCATATCCCAAATCTTTCTGTCCGGCGACTCTTGACGTGGTGCATTTCATAACGTCTCTTTTGATGAAAGTCCGACTCTTCACGCTCCTCCCGCTATGGAGAGCTACGGACGAGTGCAATCCAGTGAGTAAGCAAACGTGAACCCGGCAGTCTACTTTCACCTACAGCGACCCACCCGAACTTACTCGCAGCCTCCTACAAGAGAGCGACGAGGGCTTCCCAGGAGACATCATGTAGAGCCTAGGGCGAGACGGACGAAAAGATCAACTATTACACCTCCACGAAGCTGGCGAATTGTAGTGGATAGGTAATAAATATGTGAAATCCAGCCTAGCACCAGATACTACACTAACGGCTGTAAGTCATGCCGGGGAAAACGGAATGGGCCTGCAGGGGCTGTGATCGCAATGCTGACGGAAATGGTTCTATCAGGGATAAAACCGATGCGGGACATGGACAACCGCTGTGGCCCCTTGTTTGGTAATTTATCTTGCGCGTATTCGAATAACCAGTGCTATAACTCGGAGACTTCGTCGAGCGTCACGACGGTGCAAGTTAACCTCTTTGACCCCTGAGTAATTAGCACATGTAGCTTGCAGCGGCGCGTCCCTGCCGACGGCGACTTTGCTGTAGCCCTTCATCATTCGGGTAGTATCTTTTTCTACCGCCTAGACGACGTACTCTAGAGAGTTTGGTAATTAATCGGTGGCAGCGGGGGTTGCCGCATCAACTCCACGAGAGGAGTTGAGGCAGCACTGACGACTACAGTCTTCCGCGGAGCCAGGAGACTGACATATAGCTTCTCGTACATGATCATCAGATAAATGGGCCGAGTATAACTGACCGCCAGCCTCTCATACTTCGCAGGCTTCATCCCACAAATTATTCGCCTATATAATGTCCTTACGCAGGCCTAGGTTGCACTATCAAGATATAGTCGCATACCCTATTATAGCCCTTCTTCTCTGCGGATGTCGGCGTGGCGACTAGATGAAGTGCCCTCTGGGGTCTATCCGTGTTGCAGCATCATAGAAGCCTGAGGCCCTCGTCCTCATCCTCTGAGCCCTCATCCTCCGATTGCTCATAGACCTGCGCATCCAGCCCCCCGAAGATATTGTCTTCGTCGCCCGGATCCGCATACCGCTCGTGCTGCTTGAGCCATTTTTCTTGCTACTGCTCTAGTATATTGACCCTCATGGTAATAGACCTAATTTTAGGCTCCGTTAGTAGAAACGATGGGTTCTTCCCCAGATGTTCGATTCCATTCGGGGATCCCACAACTTACCCCGTTGGAGTAGATCAGTCCCAGGGGTTGGGTGCACTATCTGTTCCCAGTTCAACTTCCCGACGACTATGATCCTCAAGCTGTCACCGACCTTCCCCGAAAGAGTCTGCAGGCTATCAAGGAGGGCTTCCCGACGTTGGCGTACGAGGATGTCCGTGACACAGAGGCGAGACAAGCAAACCCGCTCAAGCTTGAGGTGATCACCGACGACAAGATCAAGCCCGTCAAATGATCTGCGCCATTCGACGAGCTTCACAGCATCGCCCGCCGACCTCAAGGCCAAGCACTTCCCGTTGTCGAGCGTCCCACCCGAGGTCTTCACCCGCTGCCCCATTTGGCCAGCCCCGGGACAGCGACTACCCATTCCAATTGTGCAAGACGACTTCATTCGCGGGGTTTTGATTCTCAACTGGAACACTTTCCATGTCGTCGGCGGCGGAAGAGCCTACAACTGGATCGGTGTTTGGGCTGAAGAAACGCGCCGAGCACAGGGTCTGGAGATTCCACACCCGGAGCACTATACCGATCGGATCTACACGGACCGCCAGATCACGCACAAGGCACCGCAGGCTCTTCCTCAGGGCAAAGCCGGACGGCTTGAGGATCATCCAGAGTATAGCATCGTGACGGATCGCGCGACACAGCTGGCCAAGCTCGCAACGACAGATGGCCACGCCGGACAAATTTTCTACCTGTCGGAAAAGTCTCTGCAGCGACTGGAGCGGGATTTCCGGCCCCAGGCAGATGACGGATCATGGGTATCGACCAACGACGCGCTCTCGGCGCTGACTTGGCAGAGCATCATGGCTGCCCAGTTCGACGTCGCTCAGCTAGATGACAGTGAAAACCCGGTTTTCAACATTGCCATTGACGGACGAGGGAGGAGTCAACCGCCAATCCATCCAGAGGCCATGGGAAGCTTCCCCGGTTTCAATAAGGTTGAGCTTCCCATCAAGAAAGTTCTCGAGGGAGACAAATTTGCTGCTCTGTCTCTTCTTATCCGCAAAACCGTCACTGCGATGGTACAGTTGGTTAATAACCAGGACGATCTCGGCGTTTTGATCCTTACTTCGTTCTTAGACGTACATGGACAAAATTGTGGGCAGACGTCGTAGAAGGGACTGAAAATGTACGACATTGGCTGGGTTCATGCTTTTGGTGGCAAGATTGCTGCTATTCGTTCGCCTAGCTGCTTGAATATGAATGTATTGCAGATTATGTACCCTCAGCTCCCAGATGGTGGCAGGGAAATACTAGTCGGTATCTACGAGAATTCTTTGGAAAAGCTTTGCAAGAACCCGGTATAGACCAAATATGCGGAGCGTCGATAATATGCTTCAGGTCTATAAGACAACATCGACAGCATCCATATCGTAATGCCTTCAGCATCGCCCGTTCCCACCGCAGCACCTGACCTACGCTAGTTATAGAATAACCTTTCTGTAAGTCGTTCCTCCGACTATAGTTATAAGTAACTACGTTATAGATACTCTTATCATAATAAAATAAGCTCTTTAGTAATTATAAATATAGCCTTATAGGATATTTCTTAATAGTTATAAGCCTAGTTCTAACTAGACCTCTAAATTATTATTTTAAAATAAGCTTTTACTACTAAAAGTACTTATCAAAACTTCCTCTCTCTTATTCCCTCTTTCCTCCTTAATATATACTATCCTCTACTATTCTAAATTCTCTATTTCTAAATAACTTTAACTATAATATCTTCTACTAATATTATAATAATATTATACTACCTAATTATATATAGGGATTTTACAACTTAGTATATTATAATCTAGGTAGAAACCTAAGTAGCTAGAGTTTAAAAGTATATTAACTTAGATAACTTAAAGGGATCTTTATACCTAGGTAAAACCTTATTAGAAACCTTAACTCTTAATATATATATTACTAAGTAAAACTAAATACTAATACCTAGTATTTATAAGAGAAGAGCGCTTATAATTAGTATATCACTCTACTTAAGTAGGATACTCTAGAGGAGATTACTCCTAGTATTACTTCTAGTATTATAGCTAGGACTACTTCTAGAACTACTCCTAAGTCTATTACTAAGATATAGATAATAAATAAACTATAACCCCTTTAGCCTCTAGCCGCCCTAGGTATAATTAATAAGAATACTATAGGTATATAAGAATAATACCTAGAGTATTTTTATTCGCTCGTTATATAAAAGTTTAAATAAACCTATAAGGATTAAGAGTTTAAGTAAATTAACTATCTAGTTATAGAGACTATTACTTATAATATTATTATACTCTAAGTAAGTTTAATACTCCTATTACTATTTAAAAGGAGTATATCTAAGTTCTAGAAAAGGTAAATAGGAGTATTAACTCAAATACCTAGATTAAGGACTTTAGGGGTATCTATCTCTATACTATCTAACTCAAGCTCCCTAAAGCGAGTGATACCTTTATTTTAAAAACTTTTCTTTAAGTAATAGGTTATTACTTTATACTTACTTAGGCTGATATAGAGATTATAAATATCCTTAAATAGGAGTAAGTGGGGATATTAGTCTCTAATATAAGCTAATATATTAATATATTTAAGAATCTCTTATATAAGGATATACCCTACTTAAGATTATAAGAACGAAGCGCTAGGATCTTTATAACGCTAGCTAGTTATATAAATAGGGCTAACTTATTAAATATTCCTATAACTAGTAGCTTATCTAGTAGTAAATAGTACTTATATAGGTTAAGCTATTAATAGCTAAGTATTAATTATAACTATTTAGAGGTTACTCTTATCAAGTATTACTAGAAAGGCCCCTATATATTAGTAATAGATATATAAGTAGCTTAGATTTATAATTAGTTAAATAATAGCTTATAATAAGCTAACCTTTATATAGAACTTACTTAAAAAGGCTAGCTACGCGCTATACCCTATAAGAGTAAGAACTATTAAAATAATAAGGGGGGGAATAAGGGTTTATCTAAGAAGTCTAATATAGCCCTAAGCTACTCTATTAATATCATAATAGTTACTTTTTATATTACCCTCTTAAATAAGGTTAGAGATAATATAGTTAACTTAGATAAGAAGCACCTAATTATCTTTATAACTCCCTACTTAAGACTTTATATATTATATAAGTTTATAGTCCTAGATAACTATAGAGGGATATACCTAGTAAATAATAAGTCCTTACTTATCCCCTCCTTAATTAGGTATTATAATAGAGAACGAGTTAATTCTAAAATAGCCTTATACCTAATTATTACTAAAGGTATATATATTATTAAAGATACTCTTAATAGCTTAAAAGGTAATAATATAGAGAACCTTATGCTTTATAAGATAGGATATATAGAGAACCTTTATATTAATATTATCTCTAAAGCGCTACTCTAGAAAATAGGTTTTTAGTACTTAGGTTATCACTATATACTTTGCTTTGGAACCTATAAGAATAGCGTTATAGTTAAAAACTTATTAGAAAAGCGAACCTCGCTTTCCTTAAATATAAGCCTTATTTCTTATACTCTATTCCTAAGTAGATCCCCTTAAGTATTAATACTATTATTAATAATACAAACTATATACTTATAATATATAAGTATAACTCTTTTATATTACTACTAGATAGGAGCAATAATATAATGCTTTAGTACCTATAAAGTAGTTACCTCGGACCTAAAGCTCTAGAGTAGCTAGTATATACTACTCGGGGGGTAAGGATTAAAGGCCTAATATACTTATAGTACTAATACTACGTAGTTATATATACTAAATAGGTAGTTTTAAGACAAATATTAGAAGATAAAGTAATATACCCTTACTATACAATTATATAAGATCTCTTTAACTATTTTAAAGGTTTTAACTAGAACTAGTAGCTCCTTATTATTAAGGATAAATATATTAGTTAGGTCTTTATATTTCTATATATTAATAAGACTTATGCTAATATTATACTTGTTCTATATACTTCTAAGTAATAAGTATCTTAATAAAAGGGACTTTCCATTTATAAATTTAGATAAGATATTAAGAGGTTAGTAGTTTTACCTATAGGATATATAGGGTATAAGGATTAGACCTATATAAAAGGAATAGAGGTTAAAATAACCCCTCTATATATAAAAGAACTAAATAATAAAGGGGAATAGGCTAATTAAGAAGTTATAACTTAAATAATTAAAATATTTACTATAGCTAGCTTACTTATAGAACTATAAGCTAAGATAGTATTAATAGTAATAATATTTTATAATATAAGCTTACTTAAGCGCTGTAACTAGTATTTATTACTATAGATTAAAGAGGAGTAGTTCTATTAGTACTTTCGCTGGTAGTAACCTGATAATAAAGTAGCCCTAACCCGCGACCTTCGCCCTTACTAGGGATATATATATACCTATAGCTACTATATATACCCCCTTAAGAGGGGATAAGAGAGAGGAATTAATAAGAGAAGCTTTAAGGTAATACCACGGGAGTATATTAAATACCTAGTAGGATACGTTCTAAATGCCTATAACTTATATAAGGTCTAGATCCCTACGTTATAAATAGTTATTATTATATAGAATAAAGTATTTAATAAATAGATTTTCTATATAAAGGATAAAGTAAAAGAGGCTATCTTAGAAGATATTATTTGTAACATAGTAGAAGAGATTAAAAAACCTATATTACGAGTTAACTTTAAACTCTAGATCTTAGGTGTTATAAATAAGAATAAAGCTATATTAATACTTATAGCTAAATAGTTACTTATACTAACCCTCGCTCTTATAACTAAGTCTCTAAATAGAAGAATCTTAAAACTTCTAAAGGGATAAGTAGGCTAGAAGGGGGGGTAGCTATTATCCCCTAATCTTATAATAGAGCTAGATAAAAGCCTAGCTCTAATAAATAGAGTAGTAAATATAATATATATATTAGAAATAAACTATATTAATAAAGCTATAGGGGAAGTTAATTCTAAAGGGGAATAGATTAAGGATTATATTATAATTAAACTACTCCCTGCTTTATAAGATATTTCTAAAGTAAGTAAGTATAATAAGAATAAACCTTTAGATAAGAGACCCTTAAATCTACTAGTATAGCTATAATAGGATAGCGAGGAGAGGGCTAATACTAAATAGAAACCTAACTAGGTATATAACTAAGGGGACTATAGTTAAACTTATTAAAGCTAATAATTATATAATTTACTACCTCGTAACCTATAACTAGGAATAATAAAAAGCGAACCCCGCTCTAGTTATTAGTTTTACTCTAATATTATATAGAGTAGGAGCAGGTATCTAGCTTCTTTAAGACGTTTATACCTAACTAGTAAAAGGCCTTTTTAGAAGCTAATATAGGGTACTATATACTCTATAGCTATATTTATACTACTATTTATAGCGCGAAACCTACTTATATAACTATAATAATTTATAAACGTCTTACTACTAATAACCTTACTAAGCTACCTTGCTTATAGAAGGAACTTTTAAACCTCCTATAAGCGCTCTGAACTTACTTTAAAAAGTAGCTAAGGCTAAGATAAGTAAATTATAATAGATAGATATATAGCGTGTTACTAATTAAGAGATAATAATAAAGAGACTAGTCCCTTTAAAGTAGGTATTTATATATAGATTTAATAAGAATAATATCCTTAATTAACATAAGGTAAGAATTTATATTTAGAGCGACTAATAAGAGAAGTCGCCTTTTCAATAGACTTATATAGTAACCCTCGCTACTTATATGTTTAGGGTAGTAATAGTAATTACTTTATAATTTAACCTTAAAGTTAAATAATTCGATATTATTAATATATTTCTAAACGCTTCCTAGGACCTAAATAAGGACCCTATTATTTATAAGCTACTAGATAGCTTTAAGTAGCTTAGAAATTATATTAAATTACGCTATATACTCTATAAGCTAAGGGATATATTACTACTTTAGTATAAGGAATTCTCTTTAACTCTTTAGGGCCTAGGATTTATACTTATAAGTAAAGAACTATATCTCTTTTAATTAACTAATAAGAAGGTTCTTATTATCTTCTATATAGATAACTTCCTTATGCCTTTTTATAGGAATTATAAAGAAATAGTATAGAGAGTAATCGCTAGCTTAAATAAAATATATAAGTTAAAAGAATAAGGCTTAGTTAAGTACTATCTTAGACTCAGAGTTATTTATAACTAAGCTATATAAAAGATATATTTCTTATATAATTAGTATATTAAGTAAGTTATACGGAAGTTTAACTTATTTAACCTAAGAGCGCTAATAGCCCCCTTTTTAAACCTATTACTTCTAAAGAGTAAAACTATTGTAATATTATTAGAAGTAAGGAGTTTCTAAGAGAAGATTAGCTCTATACTCAATATTACTATTACAATTTAATTTAATATTACTTTTATATACTCCCTGCCCTTAAGATTCCTAATAAACCATGCTCTTTATTACTATATTATTACTAACTAGGTTATATAATACCTATATTATACTTATTACCTTATAATATACTTTAGTAACTTAGGGAGTAGGTAAGTACTATTAATTATAAATAATACTTTATTTATAGATATTAAGGTGATATAGAGGTTATTTTAAGGGTATACAATCTCGCTCTTTAGAGAAGTAACTTAATAGAAAGCTATTTAATAAATTATTATAATAATATTAATAATAAAAGTATCACAGTCTTCCTACTAGCCTGGGGCTACAGTAGGGGTCGCTAAGACTGCGAGTAAAACAAGGAAAAGAGCAATATAAGCGTGAATAATAATAAATAGTGTAATAGGTAATTATAGGTATATCGTGATATATTCTATAATAGCCGAGCCTTCTAAGCTATCTGCTAGAAGTCTCCTACTTAAAGGATAGGCGTTAAGCCTAACTATAGTTATATAGAATGCTATATAATAGCTAACTATATTACTAAAAGGCGTATAATATATACCCCCTTTTTTAAAAAGTAATTATCCTAATTACTATCTCTATCGATCTATAATATATATGCTTAATATTCCCTTCTCTCCTTCTTTATATCCTAATTACTAGAAATTATTATAATATTATTAATTAGGCGTCGCGCTTATAGAGGAGTGCATCGAACTTAGATATCTGCTAGCGCTTAGTAGCACTATTATTACTAATATCGCTAGGCATAGGTTGCTTATTACTAGTGCTCTAGAAACCCTTAATTATAATATAGAGGTTTATAATCTTAGTGCAAAAGCTTATAATCTCCTTGGTCTTAATTATATCAATAGCTATGCGAATCTTATTAGCAACTGCCTGCTTAGATGCGCTATTGTTCTTAAGTTTAGCGAGATGCTTACTAATAGTATTAATATTAATAATATCTATATTAGCTACGTTAGCCTCGATAGTATTAAAGCGAGGAAGGATTTCCTATTAGATGCTATTAATAATAGTATTAATACTACCCTTAGCCTTATTAGCAAGGTCCTTTGCGTTTTTAGCATCCTTATAGGCTAATAGGTCTATAGTAGTAATATTACTAATATTAACGAGTAGGGTGATAGAAAGGAGGTCGATACGGTTTATTATAATAAGGTTACTAGTAATAATCCTATTAGCATAACTATAGGTGTTATAAAGGTATATAGCGAGGACCTAGGTATAACTAGGGAGAAGCTTGCTATAAGTATTATTATTAATATATATATTATATGCTTGCTTAAGGGTATCCTAGATATATCTAATATAAAGGTTAGAAGATATATTCTCAGAAGGCTCGATACTATTGAGGATTTTCTCAATCTCTTTAATAAGGACTATATCGGGGTAGTATAGAAAAGCGTTATTAATACGAGCCTTTGCCTTATCGATCTGCTAGCGCTAGGCTATAGGGCTAGGGTAGCCCTTCTTAGGAGTCTTATGAGGAGTAGTAGCTATAGTTTTAGCTAGGGCGGGCTCCTCGATATTAGTAGTAATACTAGTAATAACGCGGACTAGCTCGGTAGCCTAGGTATTGTTATTCTAAATATTATTAGCGTTATTATTAATAACCTCCTTATATTAGGTCTTAGTATCTATAGCAAAGAAGTTCTTCTTAGCCGCCTGCTTACCCTTCTTACAGTCCTTATAGGACTTCTTCTTCTTAGTAGTAGACTTGCGAGTCTTAACTAGAGTGCTGAGGTTAATACTATAGTTACTAACTTAGTTATTACTACCTTAGTTATCGCTACCTTAGCATAGGGAGACGGGGTTAAGCATCTTATTATTCTAGGGGTTAGCACCCTCATCTTAGCTGCTATTATTATTAGATAGGTGAGAGGATAGGACCTCGTAGTTATTAATAACTTCCTTGCTTTTAGAAGCTATTATTATAATAGTATTAGTTAGGCTAGCGTTTAGGAGGCTATATTTAGCGGATTAGGATAATATTATTACTTATTATAGGAGGTCTATCGGGTAATAATTAATATATAGGAGAGAAGTAAATAAATAAAGGGTATAGGCGCGCTTAAATAAAAAGTAGGTAGGTATAGTAAATAGAAAGGAAGGTATAAAAAAAAATTTTATAATAAGGGTTAGTAAAGAAGGTATATAAAAGTTAGCACCCTCTGCTCCTTCCTATTTATTTTGATATAGGATAGAGAGATCGAGGGAAGAGTAGTTAATAGTAAAAATAGTAATAATAAAGGGAAAACTTATAGTCCTAATATTAATTTAGGATAGATATATTCGTCCTATTAAAAGGATAGGAAAACTATTTAGTTATATATAAGATGTATGCCTTCTTATAGCTCTTTTATTATCCTAGTTAAAAGGGAATTTAGCGTTATACTTATTAATGAGATTGCTTGCATTAGGCAATAGGGAGTCTCTTTGCTCCTAGGTATCGTCTTTTGCTATAAAGCCTTTCTACTAGATAAGGTATTTAATAGTAGGTTTATAACTCCTCTATAAAACTCTTCGTTTAATAATATAGTTAAGTTCCTACTCCTTACTACTATTAACCTTAATAAGCTTTAGTAGTTAAGTTTTATAGTTAAATAGGTCTTCTCCCTAGGCTAGCTTATATAGCTAGGCTATAGAGAGGATTAGGTAAACCTGCTAGTGCTTAGGAATATCTACCTTATAGGCGAGAGGACTAATAATATACTTAATTTAGAAGGGTCCTATCTATCTAGAGGTCTATTTATTATTATATTATCCTAGTAAGTAGAATCCTTTACTAAGTTATATCTAGACTTTATCCCCTTTATTAAAAGTTATATTAGAGTAGTAGTTATTATATCTCTCCTTATGCGAGGCGTTCGCTATATTAATAAGTAGTAATACCTCCTTCTAATATATCTCCCTAAGGATAGTAAGGCTTTTAGTCGGGGCGCTCGTTTATATAACTATATCGAGGATATTTCGTAGCTTAAATCTGAGCATAATCTCGTTTAGCAATCGTCTAATTATAGTAGATAGAGAGTTATTAAGATTATACTATAGGGTAGGTAATATATCGGTCTATAGTATATTAGGGGATTTAGATATATAGAACTATATCGCGATTTTAGCAGTCTGGTTTATTCTTTCGCTCTACCTATCCATCTAGGGGTAGTATGCTATTAAAAGGAGGAGCCTGATATAGAGGGCGTTAAATATCGCATACTATACTATAGAGATAAACTTAGGATCCTAGTTCTTAATAATATAACGTGGAATTCCTTAGTCTAAGAGGAAAAATATATAGAGTAGGACTATTACTTATTCTTTTGCTCTATAGGTTAAATATCCTATAAGAAGGATTATCTTCTTTGAGAATTTATATATTACTATTGCTAATATATCTAACTCCAGGAAACCTAGTAGGGTATAGGGACTTCCCTAGGATAGCACCTTAGGCATATTAGTAATAAAGTTAATAGTAATAGTATTATAAGGAATATCTACGATAGGGATAGGTTATAGCTATCCTAGTAGCTTTTAGCAGTCGATTTAGTTCTCTTTATACTAGTTGTAATAAGTAATATATTATCTTATGAGTAACTTCTTATTATAGAACTAAAAAGTTGATATTTCTGCTATTATATAGTCCGCGCTAAAGTAATGTTTTTCGTTATAGCTAAGGCGGAGAATTGCAGATATTAACTTATATAGGATATAGAGTCTCCAGGTGCTATTAGTAGCTATATAAAGGATAAGCCCTTCTAGCAATAGACTCTAAGGAGTTATTTAATAGCATTTTAGAGCCCTCCTAGCAGCTCTAGCGCTATTTTCCTTAGTAGTAGTATTAAATAGTAACTACTACTTGCCTAGTTCCTTCTGCTAGGATCGGAGTTATTTGAGAATTTTACTATACCTTATATCGTTAGTATAATTATCTATAATCTTAGCGATAAAGTCCTCTGAAATACTTATAGTTATCTCCCCTATTGCTCCATAGGCTTAGGACTTCTTAGCTAACTAGTTAACTATGCTTATAAATCTTGCGTCGTTATTATTATTATCGCTATAGGTTATTTCTATAAGAATATCGCTATCCTCAAACCTATCGGCTCGGCTTGAGGCTATGAGCAACAGCAGGCGCGAGAGGGCGTTAGGGATAATATTAAGCTTCCCCGGTATATAGGTAACGTTAAGGTTAAATTGCAATAGGTAGTTCGTAGCGCTTATAAGTTATAAGTTAGCCTTATTAAGGTCTATAGTCTGTAGCGAGGTATATATAAGAATTCCCTTCGTAGCTGCGTAATTTATAAGAATTTATATAAGGTGCTTATTCAATTGCACGAGCTTATAGAGCTTTTTTATAGCTTATATTACTACTACTACCTCTACCTCTATAGCAAAGTATCGCTTTTCTAAGGGTAATATAACCTTAGATAGAAAAAGCACTAGTTAGATGTGGATTTGCGCGATATCTTTGCTAGGTATATTAGTACTATTCTATAGGATACCTAGTTAGAATATTATAAGCCTAAAACCGCCTTTATAGGCGTTAACCTTAAAAAATATAGGCTTATTTAGGTTATAATAGTATCTTATAACCTAGTTATAGAGATTCTCTTAGAAGGCGTTCTATACCTCTTGCTCGCTTAGTATTAGCTTAAATAATACCTTTTAGACCCTCTTTATTCAAACTACCTTTAATAAACTATTAAGAAGCATATTTTTATTACAGAGTTTTATAATAAGATAGGTCTTTCTATCCTATAGTAGCATTATAATAATATTATACTAGGGTATATTATATTATAGCTATCTAGCTATTCCGAGGTATCTCTCGATATTATAGAGAGTTTTTAGGAAGCGGAGGTTCTTAAAAGCTGCGATCCTATCCTCTATTTATTTAATACTATTAGTATTCACTATATAGCTAAGGAGTCTTACTTTAGGAAACCCTATAAAGGACTTCTTAGGTCTAATATAAAGGCGGTTATTCTCGAAGAGCTTGAGGATAATATCGATATACTAGAGATAATCCTTATTATTATTACTAAAGATAATAATATTATCAATATATACTCGAGCAAAGTACCTATAGTTATATAGGAGGCGATTTATAAAACGCTAAGCATAGGCTAGCGAGTTCTTAAATCCTATGAGGATAATGTTAGAAACCTCGATACTACGGGGACTTATTACTACTATCCTATTATAATATCTTAAGTAGATTAGTAGTTAGTAGAAGAACCTAGTAGTATTAAATATTATTATATATTTCTTCCCTCTGAGGGTATCTATTATATTATCTTAGTCGGGAAGCGGGTATATATCTAGGATAGTGATTTAGTTAAGAGGGCAGAGGTTAATAATAACCCTGCTTTTTTTTATACTATTAACTACTTGCTATACGATAAAGAGCGGATAGATAACTAGGATTAGCCTATTACCCTATACTATCTTGCTATCGGTATGCATCTTGCTATAGATATTCTTAATAACTTCGAGGTTTTTAGCGCTAAGGGGGTAAGGCTTTACTATAGCCTTCTGGTTTTGCTACCTTTTAATAAGCTTAATATATATATATTAGTCGTCTAGTATAGGTATAATCCCCTTATTATAGTAGACGTCTTAGTTATCGAGGATTTCCTTAAGTCTACTAGCGAAAACTATATCCTAATTATAGATCTTAACTCTATCTTTACTATATATAGCTAGGATATCTTTTAGCTTAGATATTCTATAAGATAGAATATTATCTACTTAATAAGGCGGTCCTAGGCCGGATTTAGCAGGCGGGGTTATAAACTACGCGCTAGCTGCTATATTACCTATAGCTCTATTAAATTCAGATTGCGAGAACTAGCGCGAGTTTGATTCTCCTCCTATAAGGGTAATAACATCTACGTAGTTAATAAGGTTAGCTATCTCCTCTACTTCTATTAGGATAATATAGCCTAGCTACTAGCTATTTAGGATTATTATTAGCCTATCTATTATATTTTATATAAGGACGAGCTTAGGGTTATCTACTATAACTATTATATTAACTATACCTATATAACTAGATTAAAACTACTAAGTATTAGAGCCTTGCTAGCTTGACTTAGAGAGGTTAATAAAGCTAGTAGTAATAAATATATCGCTCTATAGGGGAATAACTATAGTATAGGCGTTATTAACTCGTCTAGTTACTAAATACTATCTCCTGAACTAAACTAGATACTATATTCTATATACTAAGCGGAACTTAACTATACCCTTATTAAAGTTTATAACTAGCCCGTGATCTTTATAGAATAGTGTTCCTAGCAAAAGATTCGCTCTAAGGGTATTTATAACTCTAGCTATAATAATAATATAGCTATAGATCTCCACGTTATTAATAGTACTTAGGATATAGAAGTTAAATATAACCTGCTCTATTACCTAAAAAGCTAAGTCTACTACGTTTATCTTCCGTAGTTCTATTATTTGAAACGTGGGATTTCGCATAAAGTATAGCACCTAGTTTCTATTAACTAGAGTTATTAAGGCGCTTATATTAATATAGACTTCCTCTAGGCTAGCTATATCGTTGCCTTTTATATTAAGGCGGAGATATATCCGTTTAGCTAGTATTATTCGTTTTACTAGTTTTACCTAGGCGTTAATAATTTAGTTTTTCTTAAGTGATACCTATATATTATTCGCTAGCGGAATCGCAACAAGACCTGCGAAATTTACTATATTATTAATATAATATATAGCAGAGTTTATAACTAAAGTAGTTAGGGAGCTTATTAGCAGGCTTCTTGCTATAAACGCGATATCCGTTATCTAGCCCGCTATTTCCTCTTTGCGCGGTTGCTCCGATAGGGCAGCTGAATCGTGGGGGACTTCCTATATATCTAGCAGGATATAGCTGCTATTAACGAGGTTATTAATATTATAGTTCTTATTATAATCCTCCTATATATAATAGGCGTCTAAGTTAGTCTATCCTAGTCTATTATATTTTATATAACGTTAAAAACCTAGGTTTCTCCATAGCTAGTTCTATAGGTAGCGATCTTTCTAGTTTTAATAGTTATTAGAGCGCTAGAAGCGTTGCTAAGGCTCTGAATACTACTAAGGTTAATAACGTTATTAGGGTTGCGGATTATTATGATTATCCTATTAGAAGTCTCGGTTATTCTATTGCAATCCCTTATTATTAGTCTATATTATATTATTAGATTCTTCTATTATATAGTAAATGCTAATTAGCGCCTAGAGTCTATGCTAAACTACCTTGCGTTTTTTCTTAGCTATATTAAGGTAATCCTTAAGAGTATTGCTAGTAGTTAGTTCGTCTAGGAATTGCTAAAGCTCTAGGTTAATTATATTATAAAAGATTATTAATAGCTAGCTAACTATAGATATTAGTCCTATCTATGCTCTATTATATTTAAAATAGTTCTAAGTAAAGTTATAAATAAATTTATCTCCCTTAAGGTCTTCTATAGTAAACCTATATATAGCGATCTATTAGATAGACTCCTATTAAGTTAGTGCGAAACGTCTCCTAATAGTATCACGCAGGGCGTAATATCCTATATAGAGGTAGTTCTATTATTTAATTAGCCTAAGTTAATATTCCTACTAGCTAAGTGCTTTTCTTTATAGTAGAGAGCTCTAATTCTATATAATCTCTAATACTATAGATAGGCTAGTGGTTTTAGTATCTAGGCTAGAGATCTATAGATCTATCTCCTTATAGCATAGAATATCCTAGTTATAAAAGACGGGCTCTATGCTATACTTCTTATTAGCATCTAGCTAAAAAATACTATACTATTAGGTAAATCTACCTTCCTATCGGGTTCCTATAGGCTATAGTATCCTAATATTAGCCTTAAGCTAGCTAAATACTTAAAGGAGTAAAGCCTTAAGACCCTAGGCTAGCAGCTCTAGGTAGGGCTCCTAGGATAATAATAAAAATATTAGTAGTAATACTAAAGTCTATTATAGCAGCTAGGTCCTCCCTACTAATAGGTCCTACTTTAGCAAGCCCGTAGTAGTATTATAAAAAATTTATAATATTCTATAAATCTTTCGCTCCGATAGTCCTATAATAGTATCTTCTAGTGCTATAACTTATAATTCGGGGTTTTTACTACTCTTATTATAAATATTATCTATTATAGCTCTTGTTTTAATAGGAGGTCCTAGGGGTTTAATATCTAACTAGCTAGACTAGATAGGAGTTATAACTCTTTCGTCTCTCGGGGGCAGAAAGGTGATTCTCTCGCTAGCTCTATAAAGGCTTTCTTCTCTAGATAGGGGCATAAAAAGTACTACTATTACTAGAGTATCCCTTATAGCTGCGATCGTATTAATAATACTAATTAATATAACTATATAGTTATTAGGCTCGAGTATCTAGTAATAGCATAGGTTAGCTTTTGCCTTCTAGCTTATATTAATAATATCTATATAAGGTATATAGTTATTATCCTATTCGAGAGAAGCGAGGTTTGCTATCTAGTTGCGAAATCGTTTGCTAAAGCTAAGAGTAAAGCTATAGTCCTTATAAGCCTGCTAGAAACTATAGAGCCTACGAGCCTCGTTATAATATCTAATTCTAGCTATATCTCCTATATCGTGATATTCCTCTATAAGAGAGGGATTATTATGCTAATTTAATATTAAACTCAAATAGGTAGCTATATAAGTTAATAATTAAGACCTCTATCTCTTTAACTTCTTTAACTTCCTTCTTTTTAGTATATAAATGCTTTTAGGAGGAGGTTTTGAGGTTAAGTCCGAGTCCTCTATCTTATTATAAGTCTTTATAGTATAAAGGAGGTCTTAGATAAGGAAAGAAAAAGATAGGTTATACTATTAGATATTATAGTCTTCCTACTAGCCTAGGGCTATAGTAGGGGTTGCTAAGACTACGAGTAAAATAAGGAAAAGAGCAATATAAGCGTGAATAATAATAAATAGTATAATAAGTAATTATAGGTATATTGTAATATATTTTATAATAGCTGAGCCTTTTAAGCTATCTGCTAGAAGTCTCCTACTTAAAGGATAGGCGTTAAGCCTAACCGTAGTTACGTAGAATGCCACGCGATAGCCAACTATATCACCAAAAGGCGTGTGATAAAAAGCAGATCTTCTAAGCCTTAAAATTTATTACTAAGGAGATTATTATACTTTAGAAGCTATTGAGAGATATTACTCTTAAACTTAGTAATATTTAGAAGATTTACTATAATAATTAATAGATAATTCATCTTATAATAAGTAAAAAGGAATAGATCTTAACTAAGCTATAATTTATTAATACTTAGAATATATAGCTATAATAAGAATATGCTAGAGGATTCTTTAGTATATTATATATACTAATAAATAATATACTAGCTGATAGTCTTATAAAGGTTCTTAACTATAAGAAGTTTGAATAGTTCTATTTGCTCCTTAATCTAAACGATATATAGAGAATAATTATAATAAATATAAGATACTTTAAATAAGTATAGGAGAGCTAATAATTTCTAATTCTTGATTAACTTATAGCTTACTAGCTAGGGGGCCTAAGGTTAATTCTATAGGAGCAAAAGAATATAGGTTACTCTAAAGGGCTACCCTAAAATACTAATTTTCTATTAGTTAACCTTAGAGGATTTGCTTATATTAATCTATTAGAAGATAATATAAGGGTATTAAAACCTCTAGTAAATATATACTAATAAGACTATTAACTATATAATATATCATAATAGCTATATTATTAATAAATAAATAAGTTATAAGTATACCTATATTAACTACTAGGGTTCTAAATAGAACTAGTGCGGGAGATAGAGTAATAATACTATATATATTAGAACTACGTATTACTTTAGGAGTCCTATTTAAACTCTCATTATTACTTACACTTCTTTATTATTATAATCTCATCCTTTTAAGTAGTGATAGCTTTATAGAGTATAGCTCTCTGATACGCAAGGGTTATAAGTTATATTAGAAGATAATTATAGAAATAAAGTATATATAGAATCTTACCTTTCTAATTACTAAGTCTTTTAAAATCTTAGCTTTAGTATACTAATAAGCTATAATAATAGTAGGGGTATATAGCTATTAATAGGGTACCTTCCCCCTATAATAATAATTATACTTACTTATTATATAAAGTAAGTACTTTCTATTTAATAAGCCTAAGAGCTTACTTAAAATATATTAAAAATAGCGTTGATTAGATAGGGTACTTACTCTATTTCTATACCTTTACTAGGGGGAGGAAGGCTAGGACGGGGCTCTAAACTACTGTTATTAATACCCTCCTCTCTATTTACCTCCTTAGGGATTATAATAATAATAAAGGTTAATAATATTCTAAAGTATAGTTATAAGAATAAATGGATTATAAGGGGTTATAATATACTAGGGGCTATTTTCTTAAATTACTTAAGAGGGTAACCCTAGGGCTTCTTAAGCTATAAACCCTTACTCTTAGAGCTACTCTCTATAAGTCTTTTCTTCTTTCTTTTCGCTATATTATATATTAATATAATATATATTTATAATAAGAAGGATTAATATATATATAACCTTATTATTACTCTCTAGGGGAGGAGGGCGCGCCCCTCTACCCCTAGCTTTATTCTTACCTTTAGTAGCGCGCGCTTCCTTAAGGGCTATAACCTCGCTAGTTTTCTTTTTAAGAGGTATTTATAAATATATTAATATACTAATATAGCTTTAACAATCGTTATATAATATATATATATATATATATATACGCGCGAGTTAGGGTTATTATTAAAGTAAAGTTAGATATATATATTAAGTTTAGAATTACGCCGCAGCCCCTTCGAAAAAAAACTATAACAAATTCACCTAGTTCGCGGGCATAATTCGGGAAATACTATGCGGGCATTTTAACCCATACCCTCTACTAGTTAAGGGAAACAATATAGAAACCCTATATATTCCTACTCAGAAGCAAACCCTCGCATAAAGTTAGACACGCGCCGCACCGGGGCTAATTATATCAGAGCCGAACGTGTATTATAACCCGTTAGAAGCATATAGACCAGGGTGGCCCCGCAGGCACTACTAGCGCCTAGAAGACCTTTATATATAGGATAATATAGGAATAATAAGCCTTACCTAGCATAGAAGAACTATAATATAAGTTATATAATAATAAGATAAGAAGTAATTAGTAGAGTATAAAAAGGAATAATTAGTAATTAGTAGAGTATAAGAAGGAATAATTAGTAAGTAATTAGTTAGTAATACTAGCTAATTATAATTACTATTATAAGAAGGTAGTTACTTAGAAATAAGGAAAGAAAGATATTTAGAACTTATATATAAGATAAACTTAAGCCTAGCTTAAGGATAGACTTCTATAGCTCTTTAGTAATTAAATATATAATTATCCCTAGGATGCTCTTAGCTTATTCTATACTATATAATACTTTATAAGGATTATAAGTAATTATTATAGCTCTTAACCCTAGATCTAATCCTATAAAATAAACCAATAAGATAATATTATTATTATATATTATCGCTTAGCTTCTATTAGTAGAAACTATATTATTAGATAGCTAACTATAATACTTTAATTACTCCTCTTTAGTGAGTTAACCTTTACTATCTACTAATACTATTACAATAACATATCCTCTTACGCTTTAATTACTAACTCTATACCTAGTTTATCATTTAGCTTAGGATAGCAACTTACTAGGAATATAGCTTAAGAACTTAAAGATGCTAGGATAAGAGATAATAATTCTAATAATAAAGATAGTACCTAAGAATAGCTTTAGAGAGTTAATTAGGACTTTAGGAAAATATAATCCTTATTTAATAATAATACTAATTTAATTAAAAAACTCTAGTAAGTTTTTTAAAATTCCTAAGCTTAAACTATTAATCTTAAGCACGAGAACTAAATACTCTAAAATAAAGTTAATACTTAACCTATTATTATTAATAGATATAAGAAACTTAAGCTTAACTCGCTTACTCTATTTAATAATACCCTAGGATAGCTTAAGGGATTCCTAATCCAAGTTAAGAACTATTAAAACGTCTATTATAATAACTTTAATAGTAAAGTTAAAAAGGTTAGATATACTTTAACCTTTCTTAAAGGATAGGCCCTTTAGTAGTTAAAACCTTCCTTAGAGAATACCTAAATAAGAAAATACTTAATAAGTACTCTATAGAAATATAAGATATTTTTAATAGCTTCTAAGGATTTAAATATGATTTAAAATCCTTATTCTAGGATCTAGAAAAAAAATAATAAGTAAAATGAGACTTATGTTATCTTAGATAAACTAGGTGAGCTAGAAACTACGCTATAAAACTCTAAGATATCTATATATAACTTAACTTAACTAATAAAAGTAAGATTTTTATATTCTATATTAACCTTAAGGATAAAGTTAAAAAGATAGAATTAGTAAGGTTAATAGACCTAACGACTTCCTCTAGTATATAGAACTTATAATTAAGATTGATAATTAACTATATTAATAACATCAAGAAAAGGGGGAGTAATAACCTATTTCTAACTAAGAGCGAAAACTTTAGTAATAAGTATATAACTAGTACTAGAATAGTAATAACTAATAAACGAACTACTTATAATATACCCCTAAAGCAGCCTAGTATAGTACTACCTATAGATATTATAATAAACCTATAGATCTTAATATAGCTACTAAAAATACTAAGAAGAGCTTTAAATACTTTGACTATAACTAGATTAGATATATTATATATAGCTACTTATAGCCTAAGAAGAGGCAATTTATACCTATTCTAGAACGAATACGATAAATTAATATAGTAAGTAAGTATATCCTATACTAATAACTTAGTTAAACTATATATTATAATAATAGCTATAGAATCTATATAGACTCTAAAGAATAAGTACGATAGTACTTAAAGAACCCATGCTACGTAGAGTATAATACTATAGGAATAATAAAACCTATACTAATAAGAACTATTATAATAAGATATTATAGTAATCCTAAGCTTAAATATAAAGCTACTAAATAACTTAACGAGATACTATAAGTTTATAATAACTAGGATAACTAAGTAGTACTATATAATAACTTAATGTATATTAAACGACTTAAGAACGCTCTATAGCTTATAAATAATATACCTAGGATAACCCCTATAACCCTATATAGTAATAATAAATTAGAGCTATAGACTTATACCTAGAAAGACGAGTCTATACTTAGAATAACCTAGAATAAAGTTAATAAATCAACTAAGAACTTAGAGAATAGGTCAGTAAAGAACCTGATAAAGAAGAGGAGGATTCTAGAGAGGACCTTAAGCTCTATATAGGATAATAAATTAATAAATAGATATAAGAATAAGGACCCGAGACTCCTTATAATTTAGATAAGCCTTCTAATATTATATAATAATATATTTAGATCCTAACTATCTATAGACCTAAGCCTAAGAATAATATTACTAGCTCTAAAGAGGAATCTAATAATAAAGGAATAAACTTAAGACTCTAACTATAAGGAATTATACCGTTTAGTAATAATTAGAAGGTTTATTTCTATAGAATAACTCTAGAATAAAGACAAGAAATAAGGGAATTATACTTAGATAATAATAATACTAAACGCCTATTCCTAATATACTACAAATACTTATAAGTATTTTAAGTATACTATCTTAGTAACTAGTATAAGGAATACTTAGGAGAGAAGTATAATTATAAGTACTACCCCTAGAAGTAGAATAATAACCCTATTCTACATACCTGCTAAGTTTCTTAATTCCCCTATTAGTAAATATATTACTAAGATAAGAAAGGAATTACTACCTTTATACCTAGCTATAACTACCATATAAGACACCTAAAAAATATAAAGATATTATGAGAGGAATATTAATAAGATTAATATAAGGTATATTTAATATATAAAGCTAGAGTACTATAACTCCTATAAGAAGGACCTAGCCTACTAAAACTAAACGTCCGAGAGAATAATTTTACTAAGGTATATAAATAAAGTAGGAAAATCTAAATAATCCTGGAAAACGAGTAGTTAAAAAACTAGACTTACCTACTAAAATAGAATAATAATAAGTAAATATAATAAAGTCCCTATATAGTACTAATATACTACGAATAAATAAAGAATATTTATTAATTAATATAATAATTAATAGAGAACCCGCGCTAGTAATAGTAAATAGTAGTATATAAGCTAACTTTATATTACCTAGTATAATAAGTTAATAATAGATTAAATAGAGAAAGAGGAGTCTAGAAGAAAAATACTACTTATAAAATATTAAAAGAGATAGAGTATAGTATAATAGAGGCCTTATTAATTTAGAGATAGTATAACTCCCTTTAAGTTATTATAACTATTAGGAATAACTCTACTTTAATATTATAGATATAAGAGATAATTATAATATTATCCTAGGACTTCTATAGTTATAAAAGCATAACCTATAGATAGATCAGAGAACTAGCTAACTCTAATAAGTAAAGGACTTAGTTACTAAGTAATAACTTAAGAAAGTTACCTTAAATAAGCTACTAAGAACTCCTAAAATACTATAAAACCCTATATACTTAAGAATTAAGAATATAGGTACTAAGGTATTAGTAATAATAAAAATTAATAAGGAAGATTAAATACTATCTATTCTAGCAAAGTATTAGTAATATAAGAAACTGTTTACTAAAGAACTTGATATAAGATTACTAGAATATAATAGCTACTATTATAAGATTAAGCCAAAATTAAGAAAAGAACTAATATTTAAAAAGATTTATAGACTTAATTAAGAAGAAGGAGAAGTACTTAACGCTTACCTTAAAGAGAATCTAAAAAAAGGATTTATTAGACCCTTAATATTACCTGCAGGGTATCTATTACTCTTTATACTAAAGAAGAATAGAAGAAAATAACTATATATTAACTATTAAGAAATTAATAATATTACTATTAAGAACTATTACTTGTTACGACTTATTTCTAAGTTATATAACCTCTTATATAGTATAAACTAGTTTATAGCCTTTAACCTTAAGGGAGCTTATAACCTTATTTATATTAAGGAGAATAAAGAATAGAAAATAGTACTTAGAATATAATATAGATACTTTAAAATACTTATATTATCTTTTAAACTTATAAGTATACTAGTAATCTCTTAAACTATAATTAATAAAACACTATAACCTTACCTTAATAAGTTTATTATAATATACCTTAATAATATTCTTATCTTCTCTAAGAACCTAGAAGAATATAAGAAATATATATATAAAGTACTATAATAATTATAAGAAATAAAACTCTTAGTTAAGCTAGCTAAAAGTAAATTTTACTAATAAGAAGTCGAATTCCTAGGATTTACTATTACGCTAGGAATTATTAAGATATTAAAAGATAAAGTAAAAGCTATTTATAATTAGCCTATACCTACTTATATTAAGGATATATAATCCTTCTTAAGATTTATAAACTTCTATTAATAATTCGATACGAACTATACTAAAGTTAGTAAAAAGCTCTAAAACCTTACTAAGAAAGATATTGTATTTTAGTAGACTAAAGGATATTAATAAGAATTTAATAAGATTAAGTAACTAATAGAAGAAGATATTATACTCTCTATACTAGACTCTAATAAACTATTCAAACTTAAAACTAACGCCTTAGACTTCGCTATAGATATATAACTTAGATAACATAATAATAAGAACTAATTATAACTAGTTACTTTTATATTAAAAAAGTTTAGTAGACTAGAACTTAACTACTATATTTATATTTAAGAACTTATAGCAGTTATTAAAGCCTTTAAAAAGTAGAGACCATAGCTATTAAGAATAAGGTCCCTAGTTAAGGTATATATAGATTATAAGAATCTTTTATACTTTACTACCTCAACGATACTTAATACGTAATACGTAAGATAGTTAGAATTTCTATCTAAATTCAATTTTGAAATTATCTATAAGAAAGGAAATACGAATAGTAGAGCTGACGCTCTTAGCTAGTAACTAGATTATAATATTCTAATACCTAAAGAAACTTAAGATACTTTAAAATAAAATAAGAATAGAAACCTTATACTAGCCATAAAACTTCTAATAATAGCTAGGAAGATTAGTACTAGTATAACTAAACGAATAACCCCTAAAACTATTAGGAAGGTATACTTAGCACCTATATATAGATACTAAGGCGTTACTAAGATATAGAAACAAATCTGATAATATTATAATAAGACTACTATAAGATAAAAAGTAGCAAACGCTATTAAAAACTATAAGATCTATACTAAAAGCAAATTAAGTTAATACTAACCATATAATAAGATTTAACTACTACCTATCCCCGAAGTAGTATAGCAATTAATTTCACTCGACTATATTATTAAGCTACCTAAGTTAAGAGAACTAATAACTATATAAAGGTATCGATAGGCTAAGAGCCACGGTCAGGTCAAACTAATAGCAGAAGGACCTAAAAGGTAGGATTAGTATTATTATACTACTTTTGCTTGCTTCCTTTAAGATCCTGTATTTCTAGCCTTTAGCGAGTATTTGCTAAGTCTTCGCTATAAGGGTTCTATGCCCTAGACCTATAGGCCTCTCTATCCCTTTAGCCTATACTAGCTGAGGCGTTTCTAGCTTCTCTAGTCTAGGTATCTAATCCCTTATAATTATCCCCCTTCTAATTATAGTAATCCCTATTATAAGATCGGGTATTATAGGTTAGCCCTTTATTATTATCCTTCTTAGCTATCTAGAGTAGGTCCTAGTCCTTTACGTATCGCTATTATTATCTAGCGTAGTAACTATCTGCTATATATTTACTAAAAGATAGTAGGGCCCTTGGAGTTATAGATATAGTAGCTAAGCTTATAGTCCTATTCCCTATAGTTCCTCTCCTTTTAGGCCTTTTTATGCTCTCTATCCGGGCTATTCTAAAGGGATCCTATTATTCCTTTTAAAAGAGAGCAGTTATCCTTATAGTAACTTCGTTTTTATTCTCCCGCTATTCGCCCTTTATCTAGCGAGTACTTTCTTATACTATACCTTTATAATAACTTTATTTTTTATCCTATTATCCCCTTTCTAAATAGGCATATTATAAAGCTATTAAATAGGTTAGATAGCAACTATTATTACTAATTCACTATATCTACCTCCTAGTAGGTAGCACCTGCTAGAGTGAGTAATTACTATTCTTTACTATCCGAAGTTATATCTACTTTTATAATAATTTAGCGAGGTCTCTTTAGCTATTTATAAAATAATAGCTTTTTCCCGCCCTAGGGTTAGTTCTTTTCCCTCTTCCTTATATTATATTATTTAATAACTACTTTTATATTATCTAAGCCCTTTATTAAGCCTTTATAGACCCTTCTTATCTTTTAATACTTCCTTAAATATTACAAGCGCTAAGAGCCTTATTAGCTAACTCCTCGCTAAGTATAGCCCTACTGAGGCTAAGCTTAGTAGTAGTAACTATTAGTATAACTAGGCGGGTAGTAGCGAACCCTGTATTAGCTGCGCGCTATAGCTCCCTAAGAATGCCTAGGTTAGCTATGCCTATTGATATAATAGTAATTATATATATGAGTTATGCTAAGTTTATAGTATTAAATACTATAGGGTGAGTTTAGCGATTATTTAGGGAAGGTATAGGCTAACTTTTCCTATCTCTAGATTCCTACTTATCTTATTAGTATTACTTATTTCTATTAGAACTAGGTTAAGTATTATATCTATATAATTGCTACTAGCTAGTATTAGTAGCGCGAGATCTTTTATATCTTCGTAGCTATAGAGCAGGGGTAGGAGCTTCTCTAATACCTCTATAACTAGTTAGTAAGCCCTGCTAGTCTTAAGCCTAGTCCTAAGAACTATAAGAACTAACTCCTCGCTATAAGTATCGAGGAGAGTATAGCTTTATATACCTTCGTATATCTATAAGTTTCGCTTAAGGTAGGTTTTACCTTATAATTAGTCTTACCCTTTTATTAATCTAATAAATATTTATAAGTAGCTCGCTAGGCTAAGGATAAGGTTTTAGTTAAAGAGATTATAATATAGCTTAATAATACTCTCCCTATTTACTTATATAATAAGACTTATATCTTTAAGTAGGCTACCTTTCTTAATAAGCTTACTAATATTATAATAATATAGCTTTTAAAGAGTAATACCTATATATCCGCGCTTCCTTTATAGGAGCCTTCGAAGGTTTAAGGTTCCTATATACTTCGTAATACTTATTACTAAGCTCTTGTTGCTATCTTCGAGGTTATTAGTAGTAGCCCCGCGCCTCGACCTAATTCTCATAAGAAGGTTAGTAATAACTTAGCAATAGCTTAGTAATACTAGGTTTATAGTAGCAAGGAGGATAAGTCCTTAGCTGCAGAGGATAGCAACTCTAATAATGCTATAGAGAGCGATAGTTAGGATAGTAATAGTAGTATTACTAGCAATAGCTCGGAGGAGGAGAGCGAGAATAATAATAATAATAATAAGGGTAATAATAATAATAAGTAGTAGTAGTACTAGCGGAACTTCAGCAAAGGTATAGTAGAGTTCTATAGTAATATAAGGTTAGATACCTATAGGGTTTATATTGCTTTTATAGGGGGCGGGGTCTTCTCTTAGTGTTTTAGCTATCTTATAGTTAATTAACTTTTCTTATTAATCTATACTACTCGTTATCCTACTTATAATACGACTTACGCTACTATTTCTTAAATCTAGCGAGGATTCGTGAAGTATTTGCTAAGTATTCTTCAGGCTCCTAGGTATTATACTCTACTAGCTAGCCTTTCTATCTAACTAAATATAGGGGGCTTATTAGCACTTCCCTCTATAATATAATATCCTTAACTTCCTATTCTTCTAGGTCTTCTTTAAGGTCTAGGAGCTACCCCTTAGCGAGCTTTTAGCTATATTATAGCTTAAGTAGAGTAATAGAGAAGATATTATACGCTCTAGTATACTTCTCTAGAAGTTATACTCTATAGGTATTAGAGCTTATAACTTCTATAATTAGCATAGGAATAAATCTTAGGGCGAGCTTTTACTAACCCTTTATAAAATAGAAGTTCTTTATTAAGAGTCCTATGATATCTCTAATATTATATAATTATGCTTTTCTTCTAGTATTTACATTCTTAGCTTATACCTCTATTATATATTGCTAGTTCTTAGCTATTCTTTAGCAAACCTCTATTAGCTTCTTAAGCCTTTTATTAACCCCTTAGGTCCTAATCTTCACGTTTAGTAAGTAGTAGTTAACTATTTGAGGGTAGTATCCCATAAGGGCCTTAAATAGGGATATACTAATAGTAGTATATTTGCTATTATTATATAAAAATTCAGCTTTAACTAATTATATTACCTATTAGTCGCGCGAGCCTTTACTAAACTTTATAAGATATATAGTTAAGGTTTAGTATATTCTTTTAGTCTAGCTATCTATATATAGATACTATATAGTAGAGATGCGCCTTTTTATATCTCAGGCCTTAGTCTAGTCTCGCTAGAACTAGCTAGTAATTAGTTTATCTTAGTAACTAATAATAGCCTTAGGTATACTATATTAGCACTCGATCTCTTAATATAGAATCCTCGCTAAACCTATAGCATCTAGTCGCTTAGTTATTACTAAGAACTATGCTACTTTAGTTATCTAGCATATAATTACTAGAATTATATTATAAGTAACTCTATTATCTTAGTAACTTTCTAGCAAGCTAGTTAAGAAGTCTAAAGAAATCTATTAGAATAGGTATACTAGTAGTTCTAGTATTTATAGTAGCCTATATAGCTTATACTATAGTATACGCACCCCTTAGTAGCGTAGGCACATAGCGATATATTACTATACGTCCTCTATTAAATATAGCTAATAAAACTTTCACAAGATTAGCTTAGTTATCTTATTTACTCTTATATACCCTAATCTAGGCATATTATAGTAGTTTATTAGGATTTTATAGCAGAGGGATCCCTCTTCTAGGATAATAAGTCTTCTTCTAAACTAAAGGATATTATTCTTATTAACTTAGTATCCTTAATATTCCCTAGTATCCTAGCGAACCTTAGCTATAATATCTCTATAAAAGGGGTCTTTAGCTTATAATCCTCTAACTATCTATTCGAGATCTATACCTAGGTATACTATATAAGCTATATTATCCTAAATAAGCTCCCTTATTATAGCACGTAGGATATACTATTCCGGTATAGTAACCCCAGCTCCCCCTAAGTCCTCTAGCCTATTGCTATTCTCTTATAGAGCAGTTAGCGTAGCACCTATATATGCTTTCGTGCGGGTAATAGCGCTAATATATATACTTATATATAATAGCTTATTAGTACTTATCGTAGGGTAGTGCTAACTTAAGGGTAAGGATCCCTTAACCTTAGAGCTAGCCCTCTAGCAAGGTTCTTATATACTTCGCTAGATAGCTTAGATATAAGTTCTTATAATAGCTATAGTTCCTTTAAGCTTAGTAATACGCTAGCGAATATTTACTAAAAGCTAGCTAATAAGCCTAAGTTTCTTTCTAAGGATACGAAATATATTATCCACCTTAGTATCTTCTACTCTATAGTTAGGGCGTTATAATAATCTATCTACCGGATTAGTAACCCCTAACCTATACTAGATTTTAAAGTTAAATACTAATAGGTAGTAAACCTATTGCACAAGTCTTCTGCAAATATCCTATATAAGCATAGCGAGTACTCCTTTTAGTATTATATAGTCTATAAGTACTACGAATTTCTCAGGGAGTCCTTATAGGTATTATACCTAGTAATCTAAACTTTCTATAATAGCAAGGAGTTCCTATTACCCTATAGCCTAGCGTTTCTCTATATCTAAGAGCTTCCTTAACTAGAAGGCTACTAGGTACTAAACTATACTATACTTCTGCGAGAGCATACTAGATGCTACCTAAGTAAATATATTAGTCTTAACCCTAGTTTCTAACGCTAGGTTATAATATCTTAATATTAGGGCTTTAGCAAATCCTCTCTAAAGTATCTCAAATGCGGTCTATATCTCCCCTATCTAGGCGAAGGCTCCTAACTTCGTGCTATTCAAGCTTCCATTAAGCGCGCTATTTATAGGGGCTATAATATAAGAATTGTGAGGGGCTAGCCCGGGTTTGTTCAACTTAGGGGTGCCTTAATTATAGTAATCTAAGCTAAGGAAGGGAAGTTTTCTAGGAAGTTCTCTATGCGATAGAAAAGCAGATATAGGGCGAATATTAAGCGAGAGCGGTTATTAAGGGCAGAATCCTTAGGGTTTATAGCACCGCCTAGATGCTAGTAGTAGCATAGCTTATAATATATACCCCTCCCCCCCCCTCCCCCTAGCCCTTACGTAAGTTATAGGTTTGAGCATGGGCTAAGGGCTAGTCTAGAGCGATATTAATCTAGGCTACTAGCCGCTCCGCGCCCTATAAGTAATAATTATAATAATATAATTTTTTATACCCTAAGTTTACTTCCTCTTTTTCCTCCTCCTATTAACCTATACTAGAGTAATTTAACTAATTAATTATAATATTATTTTAGCTAATAACTCGTCGTTTTAGCAGCGTTTTAGCGCGCTCTCGGTCTGCATTAGTATAAGTTCGTTATATCTAAACCCCTATTAATTACTAACTTATGCAGATCTAATTAATCTAATTTCCCTCGCTTCTATAATAACACCCCTTATAAGTTACTACCTGCTCTTTCCCCGTGGTTTCGCTATAATTAACCCTATATAGCCCCTCTCTAACTCCGATAAAGAGATAGAGTCTCCTCTTCCTATTAAGAGCCTGCCCTCTAACCGCTCTACCTCTACTAGCCTCTCTAATTACGAGGAGGCTGCCCCTAATAACTTCGATCTCGTAGATAATCCCCTCTATACCCTAGCTAGCTAGGAGCTGCGTAAGTACCTCAACCGCCCCCTTCCTATGCATCCTATCACCTAGGAGCCCCTTATAGTATATATTCTTCTGCTTATTTAGCGTTTTTCTAATATTCTACTAGGGTCCCTACCTATACTAGCTCGTCTTTAGCAGCATCCCCTAGGATAAGACCTAGAGGCCTCTTTATAAGGTTCCTTGCCTAAAGGCTAAGGCTAAGAAGCCTAGCGATATTATAGCTTATTATAACGTTATTAAGCGAGGTATGCTATCCTATCGCCTTTTAACTATTATAAGCCTAATTATATTATAAGTAACGTTATCCGTTATATCTACTATTCTAACGA
Source organism: Colletotrichum sansevieriae (assembly GCA_026260285.1). Lineage (NCBI taxonomy): Eukaryota > Fungi > Ascomycota > Sordariomycetes > Glomerellales > Glomerellaceae > Colletotrichum > Colletotrichum sansevieriae. The sequence goes on along the minus strand of JAOQIF010000617.1, from coordinate 5,502 downwards.
GGCTATTAAGTCTGCTTATATTAATATAGGTATTACTTCCCTGCTATTCCTTCTCTATAAAGCTAATATTCCACTTGAGCAACCCTAGCATAGTTCGCTACTAGGAGGAGTTTGCTTCTCTTAGCTAAGACTGCCTTGCTCGCTATAGCCTTAATAAGAGGACCTTAGTAAGACTCTGCTATTCCTATATTTCAGGGTTATTACTAATAGTTATAGCTCCCTATATAGATCGAGGCTTATATAGAACTCCTTTATACTACTTCTATTTAGAACTACGAGGTCTATGCCTATATTATTATAAAGCATACTACTAAGGCTGCTATTAAGTTAAATACCTCCCCTATACCTTCTACTAGTTCTCTAGCTATTCCTATCCTTAGTACTTCTATTATTACTACTACCTTGCTTTCCCTCTTAGTTAAGCTTAATAAAATATAGCTATACTATCTTACCTAGGCTTACTTAGATATAGCTAAGGTCTTCTATAAGGTTTATCCTATTCCTACCTTTCTTCTATTTCTAATAATCTAACCCCTTTTCTTAGCTTGCTAATATTATTACTATTATTTATAAAGAGTAGGAGGAGTAAGGGGTTATTTTCCTAGGTCTATAGTTTCTACTCGCTTACTATCCGCCTACCTTCTGCCTACCTAGGGCTTACCTAGGTCTTATTCTGCCTCCTTATAGCCTTAAGCTATAATAAAGCCTCTTATTTCTACCTACTCCTCTAATTATAAATTACCTAGCTATTATCTCTCTATCCTACCCCTACTTATTAACTACTACTTAGCTTATAGTATAGTATACTAGGGGTTATTATTATTCTTATCTATTAAGCTATACTTTTCTTTATACTTATCTATTACCTAGTTATTTTAGAGCGATTATAGGGGCTCCTAGGTAAGCTAACTATATCCTATCTATTTAACTAATAACTTATAACGCCTGCCCCTACCTATACGCTTCTAGCGCGCAGCTAGAATAGACTTAACTTCCTATTCGTCCTCTCTATCTTCGAAAATCAGGGGTAGTTAGGGATTATTAACTTCTTAGCCTAGGAGGGGGTTATTTATAGCATAGCGTAGCAGGCTAATATAAAATCGGTTATAGACCTTGCTTAGAACGTTCAACTTAACTATAGTTAGTGAGATTACCCTAGTTACTTTATACTTTAGGTATAGCTAGTCTAACTTCCTATAGGGTCTTTCTATATAGAAGTTAGCTAGCAATAGCTAGACCTTATTGCCTACTTTATAGCGTTCTACTAGTATCCTTTTACTATTTACTAATTATTCTATAGTCTATTAGGCTATAGTAATAGCTACTTAGGCTAACTCTATAGTCGACTTTAGTTTACTAACGAACTTATTAGTAGCTAACTTGCGTGAGGTCGATAGCTCTAGCGCGGGCTATACTACTAGTACTAGGTCGACGTAGTATCTATAGGTAAAGAAGAATAAGCTTACTCCTATTATAGCTATATTATTGCTATTAATCGCTAGTTAAATAGAGGGTAAGTAAACCTCCTAGTCGTCCTAGGTGAAGTTAACTATTATCCGCAGGATTGCCTAGATCTCTTAATTAAAGCATTCCGTTACTCTATCTATCTATAGGTAGAAGGCGGTGCTTAAGTATTATTCGATCTTTATGAGCATATAGAACTATTGCTAGAACCGACTTATCTAGTTACTACCCCTATTACTAATAATTAACTTCGGTATACTATAGAATTAGTAGTAGTAGTATATAAAGTATTCTATATATGCTTCTATATCTATAGAAGGCATCCCTTCTAGGGTTATTATCTTAGAGAGCCTATTAACTATTACCTAGAGGTATCTCGACCCTATTTTTACTATAGATAGGAGGTTTATAATAAAATCTATTATAAGATCGCAATATAGCTATTCTATTACTAGTAAGGGTTAGAGAAGCTTATATTTTACCTATCGCTAAATCGTTCTACGCCTGCAGCTATTGCAATTTCTTATAAACTAGCGAACTATAGAGGACTATCCTAGCTAGAAGTATTACTAGGCTAGGATAGCTAGGGTGTTATTCTAGCTAGGGTAGCCTGTTATTACTAAGTTATAGCACTTCTAAATTAACTACGTTCAAAGCATATTCCGAGGGTAGTTTTTATCTATTAATCCTAGCACCTAAATCCGGTCCCTAAATATTAATTAGCTAAGGGTATTAATGCTATACTTAGTAATCTATAGTTTTAGGCCTAGCTAGGGAGGGAAGCTTTAGTCGCTCCTCTTTACTACGAAGTAAGCCCCTTAGTATTAGTTATCTTCTGCTTATGCTTCGTTCTATATATATTAAAGGGCTAGATCTTTAAATATTATTATAGCAAGGGCTTTAACTATTGCTATCCTCCTTACCTTACCTAGGGCGGAGTTAGGGATTATTTATATTACCCTCCCTTTCTCTTATTTATCCTCTTATCCTTTTAGAGTATCCTATTCATAGCATAAGAGCATATTAGGTATAGCTACTAGGTAACTAGGTTAATATTCTAAGTAGAAATTATACCTTAATAACTACTCTGCCTAGCGACTTTAGCGTTCTATTAAATATTACTTTTATATAAAGTATTTAAGGCCCTTATAGTTAGTGAGGACCTTAAACCTAGGGCAGCTTCTTAGCTTAGTATCCTATATATTTAAATAAGTAATTACTACTAATAGCTCCTTATTATAGATTAGATAGTTATATTAAGTAGGGGTTAGCCTCTGTGAGTAGAAAGCGATAGGATAGCGCTATCCTTATATATCTTCTTAAGTTAATACCCCCCCTAAAGCGAACCTTAAGTAGTCTATCTTAACTATAGTTAGGGCTTGCGGGTTAAAGTAATATAATACTAGTGCGGTTTAGAAGCAGCGTTTAAGCGCCTAGAATTCGTCTTCTTATTCCTTACTCTAGATAAATAGCGCTCCCTTCTTTATTAGGAGGGTAAGGGGCTTTATAACCCCTGAGTACTTTAATATAAATACTTAGTAATAGTTAGCAAACCCTAGGAAACTTTATAATCCTTTTACTAAAGTAGGCGCTTCCTATTTAATAATTACTTATATTTTCTCTATATTATAAGTAATACCCTCGCCTGCTTTTAGGATAAATCCTATATATTTTATTATTTTTATAGAGAACTTATACTTCGCTAGGTTAAAGTTAAGACTAGCCTCTTAGAGAGCCTAGAGAACCTTATGCACCTTCTGCTCATAGTCCGCTCAGGAGCTGCTACTATAGACTAATATATTATTAATATATACTATTACGAAGTTATTAAGGAACTCTTAGAGCGTGCTATTAATATATTATTAGAACGTTATAGGGGCTCTGCTTAATCCGAATAGATAGACTAGCTACTTAAAGAGTTTATATCGTATATAAAAAGCGGTCTTTTCCTAGTACCCTTTTATTATATAAATCTTATAAAAGATAGCTATTATATCTAGTTTAGTATACTACTTCGCTAAACTAACCCTCTAGAGGGTCTCTTAGATTAAGGGTAAGGGGTAGTAATCTCGCTTAGTAATTATATTTAACGCTTAGTAGTTATAATAAAACTATAATCCTCTGCCGGGCTTCCTAATAAAAAGTATAAGCACCCTAGCAGGAGACTTGCTTACCCGGATAAAGCCCTTATCGAGTAGGTCTTTAAGTATTTTTTTAATACTAATAACTCCTCCCTAGATATACTATAGAGGGGTCCCTAGGGCAAGGGCGCCTCTTAGCTAGAGGTATTATACTCGAGGTAGATTTTATAATTTATACTAGGATAACTTAGGGGTAGGGGGTATAACTTAGCTAGCTCGAAAAGCTCTATGAATTCGTTATAAATATATTATAGTAGTTTCTCTAAATAATCTTCTAGTTTCTTTACCTTAAGCGCTTTCTTAATATCCCTTAGGCTTATTACTTATATTCCCGCTTCTAGCTTAGATAGCTAGCTCTTGCTAACCCTCTAGTAGATTGCTATAAATAAGGCAGTATTAAGTTAGCAGGCTTCCTAGATCTCCCTTACTCTCTAGGGTTCTTATTATTCTTAAAGGGTAATAATAACCCCCGCCTTCTTATAGTATACCTGCTTCTCTGCTATATTATAAATAATATGGTTTTATTCTATCTATAGCTTCCCTAAGAAGAGGTTAGTATCTAGTCCTTTTATTATATAAGCGAAGAGTTACTATATATAGCTACTAATCTCGAGGTATAATATAGCTACGCCTTTTGCTATAGCTTAAGCTAAGTTATTAGCAAAGCCTCGTAATTACTACGCTTAGTAGTTAATATATAGTAAATAGAGGTAGCAGGCATACTAGTAGTCTATTATTATATAGATATTATATCTGCAGTCTATTAAAGCGTTAGTAGGAGTGCTTTTATTAACTCTAACTACTAATATCGCAGAAGGCCTGCTTATACTACGTTCTAATTAGAACTATTCCTAACTAGCCCGCTCTTCCTCTATTATCCCTAATACCTAATTTCATACTAAAGTTATTTATTTCTTAAGTTAGAGGGGTCTTCTTTGCTTTTAACCTCCCTTAAGTCTAAATATATTATTTCCTCAATAGCTTTTGCTACTCTAAGACTATCCTTTAACTTCTTAGCCTTCTAATAATCCCTTTATAAGTAACTAATCTAGTTATACTTGAAATAATAGCGCGTTTCCTTACTAGGACCTTCGCCTAAGCCTTTGCGTAAGGTGCGTACTAACCTCGTTATCCTAGTATCCCTATTTATATCTATTCTAGCGGGTAATACTCTTAATCTAAAAGTAGTAAGCTAGTGCGAAGCGTTAGGAATATAATATAATCCCTCTAGCTTCTATATAATATCTTATATAAGACTAATATATTTAGTATACTTATAAGGGGTAGGGTAGTTAACTAGATAGTTGAGGAGCTTATAAGATAATACCCTGCATAGGTAGTTAATCTAGATACTATCTAGCTATACTATGCTACCTACCTCTATAATAATACGTTCGAAGCGGGGTAGGAACGAGGCGAAGGCTTTATTATGCTTTATTTAAAGCTCTGAGAGTCTTCTGAGAGCCTTGCTTATAATATTAGGGTTGCTATAGGTATAGTCTAGGTATACTAAGAAGGCATCTAGCTTAAATAAGCTATTACTACCCCCTAAGCTATAGAAGGCTATAACTACTAGCTATACTTTAGGTTCTAAGTAGGAGTTAATAAGATACTAGGCCTCCTAATTACTTAGGTAGAAGTCCTAGTCTATCCTAACTTTATTATATATCTATTATGCCTACGTAGTATACTTATTATAGTTTCCTCCGAACTTAGGGGGGTTAGAAAGGGGTTTTAATCGCTAAGCGCCCCCTGCTCCCTAGGTAGTCTCTAGCTATTAGAGATGCAAATTACCCAGCCCGCGGGTACCCATGGGTACCCGCGGTATGGGTTGGGTAGTAACGGGTACTACCCAGAATGTTAGAAGTTACCCATGGGTACCCATGGGTTATGTGGG